>JAIWZP010000039.1:0-299137 GCA_025201375.1 Gongronella butleri | reverse complement strand
CGGCATTCAAACTAACCACGGATGGCTTGCTTGGCGGAAGTCCATCAAACCATTCCTTCACCAGATCGGCCAAGCTTTGCACATTTCTATCAAGGCGATAGGTAGATGTTGTGGCTGCATGGTCTTGGCCATTGTTGTTGCTTGGAGCACCTGCATTGGGAACCATTGTTGCGCTGTGAGGATTCACAAAGTACGCGCAGGCTAATTTCAGGTGTTCCAGGTGATTTTTGACAACACCGACATCTTGCTGAACACTGGCGATCTGAGCAGAATCAGCACTCGTTGTCGCTTGCTGCTGAGATATCATGCTCCTAATAATCGCTTGGTTGCTGTCGATTTTGTTGCTCAAGTTCTGCAATTGCTCGCTGACCACGGGCAAGGCTCGGCGAACAAGAAGGTCTTGAGGTTCTTCCGCTGTGTTGATGGCAGAAAGCAATTGTTGCTCAAATGTGATGAATTCAGGGTCGCTGAAAACATCGTGCCAAAACAAGGGATGGTCAGGGTGGTCAACGCGGTGCAGCACGGAATCTTGCAGAAACACGCGGCGCATTGTCGCCAGAAGGTTGAGAAACGCTTCCGCGCAAATGGAATATTCTGTTCCATCGAGTTTGTGCGTGACCTTGTTGAGCCATTCTTCAACTTGCGGAAAGATTTTCTTTTGCAGCGACTCGGGGGGGTCCAAATTTGCTCGGGGCAGCCAGTAAAATCCCTTTTCCGAGGAAAAACCATTGATGATGCGAATGGATTTGCGAGGGAGAGCAAGCAGGTAGCACTTTTCCATGCTTCCAGTTTCCCAACGACCGTGGCGGCGCAGGTCTTCTTCCGTCGCACCATCGATTTCCGCCAATTGGGCACCACTTCCACGGCCAGAATGTGTTTTCTTGGAAATGCGAATGTTCAAGGCCTCAAACACGCGATTCACAGCCCTAAGCTGCGTTCGATAGGTCATTGCATTTTCCGGGTGGCCATTCTTGAATGCCTTGACATCGAACCAAGTCGCGTTCTTCTCAAAATTTGGAAATTCTTCGCCTGAGATGTGCCATCGATAAAAAAAGTACTGTGCAAGGGCACCAAACGCACACACACGGTGGTCCTTGTGTCGGATGGCGCCACCGAACTCAACCTTGCCGAACTTGTTAGTTTTTCCATGGTCGAGACGAACCACCAACGCAGGACATTCGCTGAATCCTTCATCAGGGAAGACCACCTTGCAAAGATCCGCCAAATCAATGTCGCGCGAGCTTTCGCTTCGCAACAGCATCATATGCTGGAGCAGAAACCAAGCACGATCCCTGAGAGAGATCTCTTTTTTTTGGCCAAACAAGAACATCGAGACTTGCACAAGCTGTTCAGCAGAGTAGCCGTCTTGGGCAGAATGCGCACCACGATCCACATACTCTTCTCGCTTGCGTTTGTGCTCCGCAATGCGCTTGTTCTTCAACCAGGCTTGCAATGCCGTGCCTCGAATCTTCCCAGGTTCAGCGATTCTGTCAATGACTTGCGTGGAATGCAAATCAATCAGCGCCTTCACCTCCATTGAATACGATTCGAAGGATAAATCGCAAGGCATGCCATCTTCGCGTTTTTTGTGTTGGTGGCCACGGCGAGACACGACATCCTCCAGATACACCAAGATCTTTTCCTCCGTGACTGCTGGACCATCAACATATTGTCTTTCGGCACAGAATTTCTATACAAAACATTCAATTAGGCCTCAAATACGCTCTTTTACTGCAATTGTCCTCGCTGCGCAGCTATTCATGGCTTACACTGAATTTCTCTTGTTTTGTTTTATAGCTAGCATGCGTGTTTGCTGGTCTCACTTCTTGGGTGAAAGTATTCATTGTCTGGCGCACAACTTCTTTGCCACGCTCCGTGTTTCTATCATGAGCAGCAGATGTGCTGCTGCTAGCAATCACACGTGATGCAGATCGATTTCGTGTAGGGGGCATAATAAAGAGGATTTTTTGCAAACAAAAAAAAGGCAAAGGGTGGAATTGATCCCCTTTTTACCCCCTTTTTTATATCATCGTTTTAGATCCCCGCAGCAACATGCAGCCAAAAAAGGTATTTGCCATCGGTGACATTCAGTGACAGACAGGCCGGTGACACATTTGTCACTGAGCTTAAACTTTTGGCACATACCTTCACTGTACATATGATAATCGCGATTTTACCATATCATATATGAAAGGATATCTTTTCCCTCATTTTTTGCTCTCTTGTACGCACCCTTGCTAAGATGCCTCATTTGCTATGTACTGTATGATCAGAGATTGCATTGACCAGGATCTGGGCACGTGCAAGCCTGAGAAAGAATAAAATGAGAAAAATCTCAGTTACTTGCTTGTGATCACACAATGCCCCACTTGGCCATACCGTATCATACGCGTCTTTACGCGCCCATGTGCATTATTCATGCTACGGAACCAACATCTCTGGATTACTTGCATAAATCATATCCTCCTTTTTTCATGTACAGTATGATTTTAGGTACGTACGTATCTTCTGGTAAAATCGCGATTACTGTTGTATGATAAAACGTAAAGACCTGGCGACGATAGCAGCCTTTGTGTGAGCGGGGCTTGATTATTATCGTAGCCGGACGACTAGGTATTACTGTATGATACGGTATGTGCCCGCCGGCCATCTGGATTTGAATCCAGGGATGCGGCACTGAGAATGCACGTCGCGATTTGCATGCATCATCGCGTTTGCTTCTTCTTTTCTTTTTTTTTCTTTTTACTGTATCAGACAAGCAACTTGTGAAACACATACAGTACATACTGTACAAGTCCATACACGACCAGCGCGTCTACAGTAACTTACTGTAGAGTACTGTAATCATCGCAGCCACATTCTCTTTCACATTTGGATGATGTTGTGTCCATTGTGATTTTTACCTAAATACTGTAATGAGGAGATCACGCTACTCTGCAACAAGCAGCAAATACCGGTACATAAGCTATACCTACAGTACAACATACCTAGAACTGTACAGTGAGTCAGTGACCGGACAAAAAAAAGGTCCGCCCTAACTTTAATTTTTTACGCGTCATTTCTTTTTTACGCGTTTCTCATCGAGTATTGCAATTGGATCTCTCAAATTTCACATGAAGATTCTTTATTAATACATACTTAATAATTCATACAAAAAACAGAGCAGAGGTCGGGCGACAGGGGAAGGTCACCAGCGGGTGGGGTGGGCTTGCCTTTGCTCTTGATCACTGCCTTTATCCTTCTGGGCATCGACTCAATGAGCTTGTTCCAGTCGCTAGGCTCAAAGTCGTTCCACACCTCCTTTAGAACCTCACGAAACTCCTCCAACTCCATTCCCTCGTGAAATCGATCTTGAACGTGCGCCTTCATCTTTTTCCAAAGATTTTCGATTGGATTGAGGTCCGGTGAGCTTGCGGGCCGCCATTCCATCTTCTTAATCTTTTTTTTTGCAATCCATTGCTTTGACACATTTGCTCTGTGAATCATGGCGCCATCTTCCATGAGTATGATGGTCCTTTTGCGCCCAAAAAACCTCTTCAAAGGTCCCTCATACACGACGCGCACATAATCTTCCGCAGTCGACCTTGTGCTGCGGTCATTGGGCCCATGCTTCTCGAAAAGTGCGAGCTCCTTCTTCTTTCCGTGCTGGATACCACCCCAAACCATTTGCGACGTACGCCCGCTCTTGAAAGTGGGGACAAGAGTGTCCGGGTGGTCTGCTTCGGCGGCTGTGCGCCAGGCACGGACACGGCGAGAGTTCTTGCCGATTTCGAACGAGGACTCATCGGTAAATAGCACCTTTTTCCACTTGTCCACCGTCCACGCTGCGTGTTTCCTAGCAAAAGCGAGTCGTTTTGCTGCCTGTGCAGTTGAAACGAAGGGTTTCCTCTTGCAAATACGCGAGTTTTTTATGCCCATTTCATGCAGACGACGTCGAAGAATGGTGCGACTCGACACATGCATTTCAGACATGTCGCGAATCTGGTCAAGTGTCGCACGTCGTTCATTGACTACAAGGCGTCGCAAGCGTCGTAGGTCTGCGTCTGAAAGTGCTTTTTGGCGCCCTGAGCCCTCTTTGCGGCCATAGTAGCCGCGATCTGCAAATTTCTTCACTACTCTTCTGACAGATCGTTCAGACACGCTGAATTGACAAGCCAGATCAGCAACCGTACAACCGTTGTTGCGAAGTGCGACGAGTTGTGCCTTCTGGGTGGTTGAGAGGACCATGTTTTCGCAGAAAAAAAAAGAAAAGGCCCGGCGAGCGGCGCCTGGGAGTCAGTTTTATACTGTAAATTGGTCAAAATGGCTGCGGTGCCCAAAAAACGTCAGGGCGGACCTTTTTTTGTCCGGTCACTGTACAGTACAGTACTGTACAGTACAGTACAAAAAAAATTCCATGCAATTCACGCACCTTAATTTGGAAGTAGTTTCAAACCTTAAATTTTTGCAAAAAAAATCTTGATCAAAGTACAGTATGATAGCCAATTTTCTCAGTCGATCGCCGTTCATGCGTCACTCTTTGGGCTTGCTTTTTTCTTTATTTTGTTTGGGCGATTTGCCATTTTGTCAACCAGTAGCAAATTGTCGGAGTTACCTGTTTGGGATGCATTGATCACTCGGAGTTCGAAAAAATGCAAATTAGGCATTTTCTGAGACTGAAATGTGTGACCCCTGAGTGACCCCTGAGTGACCCCTGAATTTTTCAAAAGTGGTCGTAGCGCTTTGGGGCTTTAAGCTTTTTTGTTGCAAATTTTGCGCTGAACACGATGCGGCTATTTTTGAGCTGAGACAACTATGCAGACGGCGAGATGGATGCAAACTTGTAAAAATCTGAAGTTTTTGGCATTTTCGAGTTCAAAAAAAATCGGGTGGGTTTGTCTTGAGCACTGGGTCGTAGTTTAATTACAGTATGCCGTGGCACAGGTTTCATTGGCAGGCGAACAGGCTGTAAAAAATTTCTGGAAGCACAGCTGGCCGGCAAAGTCTGAAAAACGCGTTCTTTGATTTTTAAAAGGTACGTAAATGTGTACGTCAGTAGTACAGTACGTGTTTGTGCAGCGCCGCGCAATGCTGCTTCCAACATCGAAACAACGATGGTGCGCGTCAGTTTCTGTTCACTGAGATTGAAAGTTTGAAACATGGGCATATCAAACGCTTTACCTATTTGTGTGCAAAAATAATCGAAAACGAATGAAAGTCATACTTTTTTTGTGCACTTTCTCGAGTACTTCTTGCTGAGACGCTGACTGATTTTTTTCTCGCTGCTTGCGGAAGCTCAAGCAAGATTTGTGAATACAGTATGGTGGACAGGCAGCAGTGTATCATACAACTGTAGCGCGGAAACGCTCTGCTGCATGAAGCACTGAAATGGCATCTCGCGTCAGCACTCGGCAGGTTATTGTGTCCACAACAGAGACAAACATGGACGGATCAAGCACCACTGCATTTGTGTGTACTGTATCATACTGTACTCTTGTATTTTTTTCCCAAATTCATAAATTCAGTACGCATCATCGTGCTTTTGCGCATTTTCTCATGGCTTAGGCACTGCCTGTTAGTTACAGGTGAGCAAGCTATCGTCTGAAGTTAGCATAATTCTCGTAATCTCACGACAAAAAAATAAATTTGCATTCCTGACAACTCACCTTGGCTGTCCGCAATTGATGAAAGCTTGCAGCGCAAATAGGTACAGTAAAAAAAAAAAAGAGCGAAAAAAATCGATGTTGTTGTGTATATCATATCATACAATAATAACATTTACAGCAATGTAGGCAAAATAAAGAGTGCAAATACATATAATTACAATAGAATCATGCCAGCGGACTGGGTGTTGTTGATGTGGCATCGGTGCTGTGACTTGACGGCACCGTGGAAGGTGGTGGATGGGAAGGCGGTGCAGTGAAGGACGCCGATTCTACGTCGTGTAGTGGTGGATCGAGTATTGAGGATGGTCGTGACGGCGAATCAGGAGATGCGAGAGGAGGCCCATGCTCGGAGGATGCCGCTGCCGATGGAGACGGTGGCGAATATTGTGGCAAAGTTGATGTAAAATCTGATGGTGGGACTTGCTCGGATGGTGGCGATGGAGATGCTGATCGTGAGGACGAAGAGGGCGGCAGCAGTGGATCAGTCGGTGTTGGCAACCGCGTGGATGAGATGGAAGAGGCGTATGTTGCAGCCACGCGCAAGGGTGGCAAGGAGGACGAGCCGTCATCGCGTTCTGCCCGATGCTCCTCGTCTAAAGCGCGCATCTGCGCTAATTGGTCCTGAATCTGAGTTTCTTCCAGCAACGAGTCGCGCACGTGCGCACCGTAGGTCGGCGGCGGCAAACGCGTGTCGTCTTCCACGCAACTCAGGCCAGCTCGCCATTCATTTGCTATAAAAAAACCAAAAATTTAATAAAAACTCTGTTTCATCGCTGTTTCGCCTTTTTCGACAGTTGTACCTTTGTCAAATTGGAAATCTATAACGGGCAACAATAAGGTCAGCACACCGTGGTGTTGCGATTTCCTCCGTCATCCTACCTTGGAGGCCAAAATTGACCTCAATCTTGGCTGCACCGACTGAGCCGATACATGGATACACTGGAAAGCTGAATTCCGTGAGCGCTTTGCCCAGGTACTAAGAAAAAAAAAACGCGGATTGTCAGAAATATAAGAAGGTGCTGCGGGTCGGGGATCAGCGGAGTACGCGCTGATTGGTGCATAAAAGCTTACCCGGCCATTTTTTGTGAAAAAGACGGTGCCTGTTCGTGTCATATAGCCAATGCCCACGACGTCGCCTTGTCGGATGACTGGGCCGTAGCGATCGCAATTCAATGGGTCGCTAGTATAGAGCCGCCCATTCAAATGATATGCAACGGAATGCTTGTGCCAGCCTTTTTACAAAAAAAAAAAGAGTTTTGTCAGCGGATCAGGGGCACTGTTATTGCCACTGCCACAGTGCCACTCGCTTTGTGCTGCGCAGATCCCTTACCAGGGAGTCGCCAATGTGGGTAAGGCCGCGTCACCAAGCCGAATGCCAAGAGATCAGTCATGCTGACAACAAGGGCCTCCCAGTAGAGAATGGAGCGGTTTGTGGGCAAAACGAGGTTCGAGGTGACACAACAGGCGCGCGGACCTGGCGGAAAGACGACGGTGTTGCCATTCGTAATCATCACAGGCGTTGGTCGCAAGGACGGGTGCGTCGACATTTGCAGATGCGTCAAACTATGCATTGCCGACGTTGTGTACTCAGGCGCCGCTTCGACAAACGCCCAATCAGTCCCGGGTGTCCCTGGCTGGTCCGCAATCGCAATATCGGTCGCAGGGTCGTGTCGTTCTTGCCAATCTATTGTCAAAAAATCATCCAAAATCTTGTTAATGCTGCTTTTTCATTGAATTACACCTTCCCCTTCCTCTCTTGCATATACCTTGCACCAGCCTGAGCTCCTTCTCGCTGTGGAAGCGCTGGAGCAGGTTGAGTTCGACGGCCGTTTCTTGCGAAACCTGCCTTAGCTGCTCATTTTTGCCAAATATGTATTTTGGCACCAAATAGGTGGCCGCAGCGAGCAGCAGCAGCACCGCAATGCCAATAATGACGACAACGTAGTAGTCCACCATGGCATGTAGTGTCAGAGAGATAAAAGAAAAAGGCAAAAGAAGAGAAACATAAAAAATGGCCATGGGCGTCCCTATTTTTACCCGGTGCCACGCTCGGATCCCTTTTTTGAGGTTCCGCTGCTTTGTTCCTGTGTTGCTGCTTTGGCGCTTTGGTGTCCCAAGCACCCAAGCTGGCGAATTGGGGTGTCACACTGGGCTTTGAAACAGATGAAAATCGTGAGGCATGCATTACACAGGGACGCAAGGTCGCCACACAAGCATGTGTTTCAATTTTTTTTTTATTATTACATAGTTGTGTGAAGGATTTGTTGTTGGTTTGAACCCCAAAATTGGGAATGAAGATGAAGGCAATTACTAGGTTCCGGCCATTTGGTTCTTTTTTGTCCAATTGGCCACGATCCCCCCGATGCTTTTTCTTTTATTGCATTCCGTGGGGCTTTGTAGGCGTGAAGCTAGACGGTGACTTCTCGTCAATAGTGGAAATATCGGGTTTGCCAACAAGCGTGCTTGGCGATGTGACCAAGGGCGACGACGCAGACGTGTAGGTTGGGGCGGACGTGGTCGATGAGCCATCGGGAAAGAAAGCAGGATCGGGCGTGCGGTTGCTGTTGTTTTGGCCATTGTAGTTCATCATGAAATGCTGTGTCTCAGACGTGAAATAATTGGGAGGCGTCGGGTCCATTGTGAATTGGTTTTGGCTCGACTGCGAGTGGTGTTTTTGCTGGCGCTGGTTGTTGCGGCGGCGAATGAAGAAGAATGCGCCACCAGCAATGGCACCCTACAAATGAAGGAAAAAGAAAAATCAGCCCGTGATTGCGATAGATCGGCGCGTAACTAAGATAAATAAAATAAAAGGCAGCCATTACCACCGCGACCACCGCAATAACAATGCCAGCAATGGCACCGCTGCCGATGCCGCCAGAGGAAGAGTCATTGGAGCTGCCAGAGTTGCCAGAATTGCCGTTGCCCGAGCTGCCGCCATTGCCGTTGCTGATCAAAGTGGGGTTGCCACTGGCGCTGTACGTGTCAACCCAGTTCCAGCTGGTCGTGTCGAGGATGGCGAACGAATTCAAATTGGGTTGCGAGCCGTCGGCGCCAAAGATGATAAACAGGTACCTAGTAAAATGTGAAAAATGTCAGTCTTTGAAGCAAAAACATGGCAAAATCGCAATTACATATCCATGTAATAGACAGCAGCGTGACCATAGCGCGAGCCTGAGCCAAGCGTGGGCACGTTTTGCGCCGTGTAGGCCTTGGAGACCGGATCAAAGGTGTAACAAATGTCGGTGATGGATTTGGGATTTTCTGTAAAAAGAAAATGAATGCAACACGTGTTAGAGATACCAACAGAAACATCAATCGATTTTTTTTAATTGCATACCAGCAAGACCTTGCTTGCCGCCAAAGAGAACAAACTTGTTTGCCTTGGGCACTAGGGAAGAAAAATTAAAAAAATGAGCCACCAGAGGACCTTTTAAATCAATTGCCACGGGGCAATTGCGACTCACTGTAGGTAAACGTATGCAAATTGCGGATGGAGGGCACGGTGCCAGAGATGGGAATGGAGCCCCACTGGTTGTTGACTGTGTTGTAAGTGGTGATGGAGGTCATGGTGGCAAAATCCGTGGATGAAGTCTTGCCGCCCACGTAATAAATAATGCCCTGGGCATCGATGTCCGAAGCGTGGTCCTGCAGGAACGTGATGGAGTTGGTTGGCGCTGTACTGATCCATTGAAGGCTCTAAATTATTCAAAAAGCGCAAAAATCGTGTTAAAACTCATTGCACTAGGGAAAAAAAAAATAAACGTACACCAAGATTCATTGTCATGAAATTGTCGGAATCAGAGTAAGTGTAGATCCTGGCAAATCAAGAATAAAGCGATATTGTCGCATTAAAATCAGAAAAAATCGAAAAAAAAACGTTTGACGCGATGAATTACACGCGTTTCACTTACCACTCGCCGCCAAACAGGTATGTGTTGTTGTTCTGATCCACGTTCAACGAGGAGCCCATGCTTTAAAATTCGAAAAAAAAGGTTTAAGTTGGATGGTCGCACACGCTATTTTTCCCTTTTTTTTTTTTTTTTTTGCGGACTAACGTTTGATTAAACGCGGTGGCAATGGCTTGCCATGTGTTGCTGGGCGCATCGTAGAGCACGGTCTTGTTCTTGAGCATGGTCTTGCCGTCATTGTAGCCTGCACCGCCCTGGATCACGTATTGTGTCTTTGACACAGCGGTCATGGCAAACGCGTAATTGGGCTCGGTGATATAGTTCTTTGGCGCGGGGACGTTTGTCCAATTGGATTGGGCATTGGCCACCTTGAAGTCGGCGGTGAGCGGCATCATAAGATGATCGCTGAGGGCGTGATTAAAGCTGGATGCGCCGGCAACGTATTGACCGCCGCCATAACAATAGATGGTGTCTTGTAGAATGGCACAGCCTGTGGGAAATCGAGCAGATGAGAAGGGGCAACGCGTCGTCAATCAACTCAAATTGGATTCGGGGCTGGGCAAGGCCACCTGGCTTCCCCTTAATTATAAAATCTTTTTTTTTTTTGAGTGACCGTGCCTTACCAAGACGAAAACGCGCCGCGGGCGTGATGGCAGCCGCTAAACCGGCAATATTCAGCAACGCAAAGGCGGATGCGATCTTCATGTTTCTCAATTAAAAGGCTCTTTGAGCAAAAGAAAGAAAAGAGAAGGGAAAAACAAGAAAAGAGAAAATCCGAGGAAAAAAAACAAGAAAGAAAGAGGAAGAAACGCCAGTACCAAAGAATCACAAAATGAAGGGGCCCAAAATAAATGAAAATCATTGATTGCGTTACCCAGAAGACCCCCTGGATGAGAGGGCAAGCGAGAAAAGGTGCACATCGGAGTGGCTTTCTGTACGACGATCATGGCAAACTTCCTTTTGTACAAAAAATGACGAGTCGAATACCGAGGTCCGACACAACGGCATGGCCATTGGGCACCCTGGATGTGAAAAAAAGCCGCTCGTCACACTATGTAAACGGAAACGGGCGTGTAATACGTCTGTTCAGCGAGCAATGCAATTGCTCGCCGCTCGTCCAGACCGGATGACAAAAAAGAAAGTCGAGAAACACGATGCACATTCGCCTTGCAAATTAAGGTTGGCCTGCGCCCTCACTGCCGATGGTTAGAGCATTATTTTACTTTTTACACCGACGTTACACGTGCCTTAAAGAGGCAATTGGACAGAAAGGATCAGCCACACATAATTTCATCGCGCCCGACATCGAATGATCGCGTGCAGTGCCGCAATGCAAGTTTGATTGCTCAGCAATGGCCGGGGCAGTGTCGTTACCATACTTTTGGCATCCTCACCCCGCTCAATTGCCACATGGGACTTGCAATGCTTGCCGCAAAATGAGTAAGCGCGCACTGCCGCACCTTTCGGTGCGTGTGTCACTAGCAAAAATAAAGAAAAAGAAAAAAAGAATCGCACGTGTTGACGGGGAAAATGGGTTTAGAAACTCATAGCCAGGCACCGGAAAACGCATTGATCCCCACGACCGTTGCATCCTGGTAGCATTGATGGTAGGCCCACCGTGACTCGCTTTCTTCAATGAAAATGACTATATTTCGACCATTAAGGACGTAAAAATACAAAAACGAGGCAAGTCTTTTTTTTTTTTCGTTCTACAGTAGCGCAGGACGCGTTGTATGCGAGTTTCGCCGCCCCATTGACTTTCTTTTTTGATTAGCTCACGCGATGTGCCTCTCTAGCTGCGAGAACCCAATCATCGCGGATAAAAAAATCACCGAAAGCGTTTCACCCATTGACAAGTGCCTTGGACACGGCCAAAATTGCACTCCTCAAGCATACAGCAGAATGTTCTTCGCGTTTTTGTCGCAAAATGGCGCGTCAGCACGTGCCTCAATTGTGTGGTCAAATATCGCTAGCAAGAAAGAAAAGTGCAAACCATCGTGCGGTGTTGATTTTTTGTTTTAAAAGATGGCTCGAGACGCGTCGTGCGCGTGTTAGCCGGACACTTGCCCAATAAAGCCTAGCTAGAACGTGTCACCACAAGGCTCATCCGAAGCAAATTACCCAAAACAGGGATGAATTCGTTGTAAAAGGAATAGCAGTGTATTTGGGCACAAATAGTCAAGGTGAAATGTAAGACATACGGCAGAAAAGTGGTAGTAAAAAATAAAATCGGGGCGGAATAAAAAAAAAAAACCAGGAACAGAATTGCCTGTTAGAAGGAAGGAAAATGACATTTGGCTTAAAAAGCTTAAGATTCTTGAATGACAGCAGGCAGGACAGGCAGGATGGTGTCCTCGGTGATGCTGGAGATCAATTGTGGTGGCGACGACATGGTGACGCAGGGCATTTGGTCCTTTTTGTTGATGTAGAGGAGCGTGGACGGTGGACGCGGATTCATGCGCTTGGCAATGTCCAAAGGCACGGTGGGGATCGTGCTGGAGCTGACGACAGGCGAAGTAAAGTCGCGCGAGATCGTCGCTTTGATCAGTGCCTGCACCCATGCCTTCATGCTCAGGTCCGTGTCCGCATAAAAGAAGAAAGTTCGCTCGCGATCGTGTTGCGCCTTGAAACTGTAGTGGCCAACCGCAATTGTCTCGTCGCAGATGATCCGGTAGCCCCTCAAATTGATGATGCCTTTCATGCGTACGTCCTAAATCACAAAAAAAATAAAGTAAAAAAGACGCATCAGCCTTTCCGTCGCGTTTTTTTTTTTTTCGTGTTTTGTTTTTTTGTCTGCTTTTTTACCTTTGGGCTCTTGAAATAGAATAGGTTAAAGCCCTTCAAAACGAACCAGCGCTTGTTCCAGGTCTTGTACTTGTCGCCTTGCTTATAAAGCCAGCCTTCCATGTCTGGTGTGACATGATCATCGACGGATTCCATAAGATGTGAATTGTCGCTATAGGGCAGCACACGCAAAATGCCATGCGGCTTGCCATTTTCGAGCGATGGATGCATCAGATCCTCTGGCACACCCTGTTTAAATCCATTGGACAAGCTGTCATCTTCGGATCGCTCGTCATCAAATGACGACGGGTGCCGCAAATATGAATACTTGTTGGGTGGCTGACCTTCTCCTGTGATCATCCAATGGTAATCCTAAGGAGAAAAAAATGGCATCAGCCGCGTGTCATCAAGAGAGGAGTCCAAAAAAAAAAAAAAAAAAAAAAAAAAGCGGAGAAAGGGAGCCATTGACACGTCGCTTTCAGCAAATTTGGTGCATACCTCAGTTGTGCTTAAGCATGACTTGGATGGAACGAGATAAAATGGGTCCTGGCGTAAGATCTCCTCCCTCAAGGCAAGGATAGCACTGTGAATCTTGAAACGTTTGCCAAAAGTGCTAATATCAAACTCTTTCAATGATTGCAATGAGAGTTCTAGCAGGATGTCTCCTGTGATTTCTTGGTCTAAATGGTACAAGATCAAAGAATTAAGGAGGTCAATGAGTTGGGCGGATGTCAAAATAAAAAAAAAAGGAGGTAGGTGGAGGCCTGCATCTCACTCTCTCTTTTTTTGTCCCCTTTTCTTACCCACAAATTGCTGAACGACGGTGTCGAATCCCATTTGATGCAGCCAATCAGCTACCTGCTGGGCATCCCATTGTTCCGGGGGAGTTGGGCTTAATGTGGTAGACAAAAGCGTGGCACGGACAGCTTTTTGGAGGTTTTTTGACGCAAATGTGATGTTAGGAGACAAGATGGGAGGCATCACCGGCTCATTGTCCTGCCTACTCGACACCACCGAGTACATGGAGCCTACATCTTTGGGATATGTCATTGTTGATGCGGATGGTGTCGACACGGGCTGCGAAATTGACGACGCGCGGCTGAGTTTTGATGATGACAGGCAAGACGACCGCCCATCGGACTCGTCATACTCGTCCGTGTATCCTTGATCCTCGGACAGTGCATCCTCATCGATTATTTCGCCGTCCTCAGCGTCCTCGGTCTCGTCGCCTTGTGTCAGCGTGTCAAACTCGTCGTCCTGCTCCGCCGAGGTGTAATTGACCGGGAAAAGGCCCTCATCGCCCTGTACATTGCGACCCTGTCGCGTAAAAAAAAAAAAAAAAAAAAAAAAAAAAGAATTGAGCGCTCTTGATCCCTTGCCGTTGCCTATCCAAGTCTCTCCTTGGCCAATTTTAGCCTTTTCCAGTTTTTTTTTTTGTTTACCTGCCACCAGCCGTCATTGAAGTCATCATCACGCTCGACGACCACAACAGGATCGCCGACATTCAAGCTGATTTCATCTTCGTTCTCGGCAATGAAGGGATGGATCACGTAGACGACTTCCATGCCTTTAAGCGTAAATTACAAGTTAAAATAATAAAAAATCAAGAAAAAGAAAGAGAATTGAGATGCAGACGCAATCTTGTTCTCTTTCAATCAATGGTGGATAGGGAGGAAGGGCGAGCTGAGACGAGAATATTGGTCTGGCTCTAGTAAAAAAAAAAAAAAAAAAAAAAAAAAAAAATAGGAGAGCACACGATGACACCCATTGATGCCAATCAAAGCACCCAAGAGAAGGATGGTTCAGCAAAGGGGAGAGAGGGAGAGAAGGAGAAGCGAGGAAGAGGGGACGGGGAGGGGGGGAGGAGCGAGGTTGTGGGAGAGGAAGGGACAAGAGCAAGCGAGCTGGACTTTGGGAGATTAGGGCGCGATGACACATCAAAAAAAAAAAAAAAGCGCGCATCCCTGATTTCATCTCATGGAATTGCGCGCGCGCGCTCTCGTCTCACATGGCTGCTAAAGCGCAATTCGAGCAACAGATTTGTACCTTGCATGATCTCATTTCTCTTGCTTGCATCGATTTTGCCTGCGCGCGACGCTTGAGCTGCAACCCGCGGCAACCAATTGGGGAAGAAATAAGGGGAGGATTGGGTGACGCGTTGATGCTGCGCAGATGGAGGGCATGCATGACGCGCTGCATTATTGTATGCGCATCTTTTCGGCCCAATGGCAAGGCCATGTGTTGAAACAAGGGAAATGGCTTGTTTTTTTTTATAATTTCAGGACATCCGCATCAAGGGACAGATCAAGGGCAAGGGGACAGGACCCTCCATCTCTGTCAGTCGCTCTCACCCTCTTTTTTTATTGTCTCGTGTTTTAAAAGGAAAAAAAATGGGAGCAATTGCACTTGGATCGCCGAGAAAGAGCAAAAAGAATGCCCTTGTTGTGTGATCACCCTACTGCGGGCGTCAGTTGACACTGTTTGACTGTTGTTACGGGGGGGGGAAAGTAAGACGACGGCTTGCCACTTGCAACAAAAGAGCCCCTTCTCAATGAAAACTGGCTGTTCAAAACGCAATTGGAACGAAAATGAGTGGATCGCTTGGGCAAGAGAGACCAAAGAATTTCAGGGCGGGCACATGACACAGCCTGGCATATTCTAGCAATTGGCCAAGCAAAGGTGAGCGCAGCACGGCATCATGGCTCCACCAATCAACAGCGCTTGAATTTGTCGGCCAAGAAATGCGGAATTCTTGGTCGCTCCTTGTAGATTCCTCTTTTCTTTTCCCATTCTCACTTTTTTTTTTTACAGTATCGTCAATATGTCGACATACCAGCAATATCCAGCTCCACCTCCAGCTTATGAGAGCGAGTCTCGTCAGCCACTCTTTGGCGGTGAAGAGCACGAGGAAGACGATATGTTCAAGGAGACCGTCATCAACAGCAGTATGGAGATTCGCTTGCGTAAGTGGTCTTGCCCTCCTTTTTTTGCTGGCAAATCGGCTCATTTTTCGCTTTTTCATAGAATTTGTGCGCAAGGTGTACTCAATTCTCACCGTGCAGGTTATGAGCACCATTGTCATGTCTGCTATCTATATGTACAACTTGTCCGTCAAGTCGTGGGTCCAGTCAAAGTAATTGAAACAGAGAAAAAAACGAGGAATTGGGCGCTCACTCACGCTTTTTTTTTTTTTTATTGTTTTTCCCCCTCAGCCCTTGGATGCTCTTTGTGTCTTGCTTTGGATCGCTTGGCGTTTTGTTTGCTTTGATGTGGAAGGCGCGCTCGGCGCCATTGAATTATTACTTGCTTGCCCTGTTCACCTTGCTCGAGGGTCATCTGGTCGGCACAGTGGGTAAGGTTTTGGCCACGCGCCTTGTTTCTCCGCCGCGCATTGGGCCCTGACACCCGTTTATTTTTTTGTTTTTTGTTTTTCCAGTGACCTTTTATGATCAAACCATTGTGCTTCAAGCATTGATCATCACGTTTGGTGTGTTTTTCGGTTTGACGCTCTTTACCCTGCAATCCAAATGGGATTTCTCTGGCATGATGCCGTTCCTGTTCGCGGGTCTTTCAATCCTGGTGCTGGCTGGTTTTGTGCAAATCTTCATTCCATTCTCAGAGGGATTCCAATTGGCCTTGGCCATTGGTGGCGTCATCATCTTCAGCGGCTACATTTTGCTTGACACGTATTTGATTTTCAACCGCTACTCTCCTGAAGACTATATCATGGCCTCGGTGAGCCTGTACATGGACATGATCAACCTGTTCCTCCGCATCCTGCAGATCCTCAATGCCATGCAACGCGACTAGAAAAGCGCGTTTTCCCTTTATTTTCCTTTATTCCCTGCCATGGCGCCCTCTTGATCCCCCCCTTGCTTCTTTCCGTGCACGCCTTGTGTTGCTTTTCCCCTTTTTTTTTTCGTCAAACACATCATATTAAATTTGAAAAATCAAAGAATTATAAAAAAAGCGCTCCAATGGAGGCCATATTTCTAAAACTAGTTTTCGTATTCGGCCATGACTTCGTCGAGCTTCATGAACCAGTCACTAGAGGACGCGGCGGCCTCGTCTGGGTTGCCCTCCTCGTCATTGGCATTGTTGATGAGTGCAAGGATCACATGGTACTCGTCAAACGTGAAAGCGGGGCCATTGTCGCGGATGCTCTTGATCAGATTCTCCGTGCCATAGTTGAACAACTGGTAGTAGCGGCGCGCACGCTCCATGACGGCGCTCTGGCTCGGCGGCACAAAATTTGTCAAGTTTTGCTGTAGCGCCAAAATGTTGCGAATCATCTTTTGCGCGCCGTGTCGGTTCATGCGTTTGATGAAGCTGGCTTCCGTGATCAAAATGTGCACCATCAGAGCGGGCAGACCGTCAAAGCAGAAGCTACATGAAAAAACGAGAAAGACGCGTCAATCGGCTATTAGGCACGGCGCAAATTCATGTCGCGTTGCTTACACATTGTCCTTGCGCGGCAACGACGCGTTGATCGAGTCATCAATGTCCATCAGGTCGGCATTCAGCGTGATAACAAAAGGATCCGGTTCGTACGACTCGTCTTCAAGATGATAATTGCCCTGAAAGGAAAAAAAACCAGCAAAACGCGTCAATTGACGCGTCTTTTCGTTTTCCTTGTCCTAATTTACCTCGCGGATGACCATTTGCAGATAGTACAGCGTATGGCAGCGAATCTCCAGGCGCAGGGTGAAGAGGCAGGTCTCGGCTAATTGCTGGTACGTCGTTAACAGCGTGTCGAAGCGTCTACAAATAGTATAAACATGTCAATGAGCCGGCGTCAAGGTTACATTTATACGCGCGTTTACCTGGCAGACTCGCCGCGCATGGGCAGTGTCGCATTTTCACTGAGGTCCGTCATGGACAAGCGCTTTTCAGACCGTGACCAGCGCTTTGAATTGACAGCCTCATACGACTCGGGTTCAGGGCTGCCGCTGGACGTGCTCTTGTGCGCTGTGCGAAGCTCCCAGATCTCACGCACGAACCATTTCTAAAAAAAGAAAAGAGCGCGTCAGAAAAAAAAGAATTGGTCAACGAAAAGGCTCGCCTACCAAGCTGTGATATAGTCGACCAAGGAAAATCAGCTTGTTTTGATCAAAGATAAGCTCATCCGCCTCCATCTGGCGGTCGGCATGCGTCTCATTCTTGAGTTTGAATTCCATGGTGATTTCCTGGGAGCGCAACACAAAAAAATCAGCAAATTGCACTCTTTTCTTGCCTTTGATGTTTTTGCATGGCAATAAAGCTTACCGCTTGATTTAAAGCTCGCACAAACTCATCGTCTGCTTTCTGAAAATCCCCGTGAGAAAAAAAAAGCGCGTGAGTATGCCATCATTATTATTGTTATATAATTTTTTTACCGTGTCGTCATTGAAAAAGGGGTTTTGCGCAAGCAATCCGACGAGACTCTCATCCTGGGCCCAGTCACCGCTGGAGCTGATGTTGGTGTCGACACCATGCTGGTCACGCGCGGAGCTGTTATACGCATTGCCACGCGACACAGTGGCGTAGAAGCGCTGGTAGCATTTCTCGTAGTACTTGAGCAGCACCACCTCGATCATGCGGATATATTCATCAGTGTGGAAGGGCATCGAGTGCATCGTGCGACATAGGCTTTGCACGACAGAGATCAGTGCCACCGCGCTCTGCAAAAGCAAAAAAAAAAAAAAAAAGAGAAGAAATGCCGCGAGTAAGCAAACCCGCGTTTCAAGTTCAATGCCTTTTTTTTTTATCGCGCTTACCTTGACAATGGGGTATTTCGAGTAATTCTTGTACTGGCGGGCATCTTGGAAGGCATCCAGGCCCGACGTCGCCGACTGGATCAATTGCATCACCTTCTCCTCAATCTGTGGTAAGAAAACATTGATGGCAAAATCGTCCAAAAAGTTGCCAAATCCTTCTTCGTTCTGGTCATCGCTGGATGAGACAAAAAAAAATCGATAAGAGATTGTCTTTGGTGAGCAAAACGCGCCCTGTTTTTTTTTTTTTTTTTTTTTTTTTTTTTTTTGCATTTGTTGATTACTAGTTGGGGAACACCTGGCGCAGGCGATCCAAAAAGACCATGGTGGGTTTGAGCAGGACGCTGACATTGTAAGGGTCGGGCTTGACAAGGAGCTTGTAGCTGCCGCGCAAAAGCATGTTCGTCGAATATTTATCAATGATGTTGGAATGCATGACAGAGCCAGAAACCAATTCATTGACTGCGGTCAGCTCTGGCACCATCTTGCGATAGTTGTTGTAGAGCATGTCCTGGATCGCCTGGTACGACGAATCGACCTGTTTGTTGCCGTCAGCATCTGTGAGACGGAATAAATTCTGCTTTTTGGACTGGTTGGGATCCATGGACGCTGCCATTGCCGACTGCTGCGCCGTACGCCGCTCCTGGGTCGTCAGGTAATCTTGCAACAGTGCGCGGATCTACAATACGAGCCATCAGAGTCAGAACGCAGAAAATAAAATAAAAAACGAGCAAAACTCACCTCCGTCTGCACTGGTCGCCAGATTTCGTGAAAGTGATAAATCTTAAACTGGTACTCGTCACCTAAAGGGGGAGAAAAGACGCGTCAGTCTAGCGTGTAATTGACCAGTAGGACGCGACGCGTCGTCTACGTGCCATTTTTGGCCAGGCGCTATATTAGAGACAAAAAAATGGGAATAAGCGCGTGCACTTTTTGTTCAATTGGGCGCGTCTCACCTTCTTGGTGCGATGAGCACACGTCTCAATGAAGCGGTAGCCGCGCAACACGGCTTCCACCTTGGAATACAACGTCCAAAGCAGGTCCTTGAGGATTTCGTTGCGCTCGTCGCTGTTGGCCTTGTCCAAGCAATAAATGTCGATCTCGTCGTCCGTCTTGCTCTGGTCAGAGCCTTTGTAGGCACCTTGCATCGAGTGTCTTGCGTGTTCAAAAAAAAGCGAATAAACACCCATTTTCGCTCAATTCCTACCAAAAATTCACTTACCTTGCTTCCACTTGCTTGATCGTCTTTTCAAACAACGAGTGCATCTCCAATTGCAGGCGCTCTTGCACAGTCTACCAAGAAATGGCGAGAAAAAATGAGTGACATGCAGCAAAAGCGGGCAAAAGGGGAAAATCGGTGCTTACCAGCAAAGCTTCGGGCACCTGGCCCAGCACCGCCAGTGCCTCGAGGATGATCTCCATGTAGTAATATGAGTCCGTCTCTGGGTTCTTGTCCACATCTTCAGCAAGCTTGGAATCACAAGCGAAAAATGGCGAAAAATGAGATTACTAAGTATTGTCGCGCCTTTTTTTCACCTTACCACTTCATTTTCTTCCATGGAGAGCATGTCCTTGGCTTGCGCGCCGTTGTCCTCCTCAAATGACCTTGGCTTGACAATGGATTCGGGCACTAGCGCGTAAAAAAAAAAAAAAAATAGGCAGGATTGGTATGGGCCAATCTCATCCATTGCGTGGATTCTTACAGTCTTGCTGACCAGGGACATAATCGCTCCAGAGGTTCTCACAGTAGGGGCTCTTGAGGTACAGATGATTGTGCAACTCTTCCAGCAACAAATCATAGAGACTCTGCATGAAAAGAGAAAAAAATTGAGATTTTGAGATTTTGCGCATGCATTGCTGGCGTCTGCAGCTATTTTCGTACGTTTTTCTCCGTCGAGAGCGTGATGCGCAGGTCGTCCAAGGCCCCAATCTTCTTCATGTCCGGGCTGTCGACGGTTTTGATTGTGGTCATCAGCAATCTCGCAGCCGTCAATACGTGCTTGTCGCTCGTCAACGTCACAAGCTTCTCGGGGGTGTTTTTGATCTCGTCTCTACAAAAAAAAAAAAAAAAAAAGAAAAGCGAGAGCCGTGATCAATGGCCATATCGTGTCGCACCTTGTCGCGTCGATATATATGATCTTACATCGACTCCAGCAGACTGAGCATCTCCTTGTGCTGCTGCGTCTTGGACCACATGTTCCACAGATCCGTGCGATTCTCAAGGAGCTCGTTCTTGCATTGCTTCAAGCTGGTTTTCATCTGTTTGACGCGATCTCGCGAGTCTAAATGATGAAAGGTTTGAGATGCCTCATTTTACCATCAATGCCCCATTTTTCCTCTCTCCAATTACCGCTCCCAATACTCCTTTTTTGCTGTTTTCTTGCTTACCATTGATGTTCTGCAGCACGCCGCCGAATGTACCAATGGAATTGTTGAAGCCCTTGTAATAATCTGCAATGCCAAGGGGAAAAAAAAAAAGGAAGGATGAGATGCGTATTCAATGCGCGCAACCAGCCATTAGACGCCTACCTTGGACAATGACGTGCAGGACGTCGTCGAGGTCGTGTAAAATGCGCTGGAACTCGTGGTAATCGCGGCTCTTGCCCACGGAGCTATCGTCCATCAAGGCGAGCGCGAGCGTGACAGGGTCGAACTAAGCGGATGAGAGAGAAAAAGAGATGGTCAATGGGGATCTGACTAGAAAGCATCATAGTTTTAGCGCCATGCGGCCCTCAGGGCATCAATTTGCGCGAAAACGTACGTCGTCCTTTAGCATAAAGTCCCAGCCGTTGTGAATATCCGTCATAACACCTTGATGCAAAGAAGAGTCAGGGAAGAATTTGTCTTTCAAATGCGTATGACATGTATTTACCTCGCAGCTCGGGGAAGTCATTGTAGTCATCACGAGGAGGCGCGGGTGGAGGTGCGCCATAAATGCCGTTTCTGGCGCGTGCCGTGCTGGATCGCTGCATGACTGCAAGAAAACAAGGAAAACTGCAAGAAAAAAAAAAAACAGAAAGCGAAACACCTGAACGGGCAGCGAGCAGGCCCAAGGCATTACATTTGAAACGCCGCCTTTGACGCGCCCCGCGCGTGTCGTCGCAAAATGAACTCGTCCACGATATTACAGAAGTGAGACCCCCCAAAAAAATGCATATTTTTAAAAATCCAGTCTTAAACATTAGAACATAATATGGTTGGATAATCTCCAGTGCTCCTTGCGCTGAGCCATTTTGTCGCGTCTCGCGTCTTTTTCAACATGGCGTTCAAATAAAATATCAAAAATCAGTGAAGAGTGAACAGTGATCATCAGTGGAGTCGTTGTCAGATGAATCCAAAGCACCATTATTGTATTTTCGCAAATTTGGCACAGGAGGGTCATCACAAAATATGATACAGTATCATACTGTATCTTGTGGATCGCGGTGAAAATGATGACATCAATCGAATCAAGCAAAGAGACACGCTCGGAGGCTCGGTGTCGTTTTCGGATTGTTTGCTCGCCTGATGATGATGGACAAACTTTTTTGCACGCTTGCAAAAGTCGGTCAAACATTGAATTACTGTAATTTTTACGTAGACCCACTTTTCTCGACAACTGGAAAAAAAGCAAGTACTGTACAGTACTGTACCCACGGTGCTTCTTTTAACGTCTGTTGTTGATATGAATGCAGCTGCTACCGGTAAATCATCTCCGCCGAATACGTACAGTAAAACAAATTTCGCCGCGATGATCTAGTCAAAACTGACAGAGAAGAAAACAGTTTTTCTCGATATGATAAATCATACATAATTTTTTCTTGCTTGAATAGCGATTTGCTCGATAGAACTGTAACAGTCTACAGTAACAGTATCATATGATTTACAGTATTTAGTAGTAGTCGACCCCCTATCATATCGACGCCCAATTTTTAATTTTTTTACGGGTAGAATGCCTCTATATCGGCATTTTCAAAATCAAAAATTTATTTTGCCTGCCGTTGTAGGGTTCACCAGCCAAATGCCGATATACGAAACAGTGTCTATCATAGCGCTTGAAGTCATCAAATGAAATCTGAAATTGCGCCGTTCTAAGGTCAAAACCGATATATTGTACAGTACAGTACAGTACTGTAGAGGCTGCCGATATAGCGGCATTCTACTGTACGTATTGCAGTTTGTCACAAACAAACAGGGAGCAAAGCACCTAACACTGTACAGTGCCCTACCAAAAAAAAGCTACCCCCCTGGCAATTTTTTGCAAAGTGGCTGTCAAGTTAATCACGTTAATCTCTTCTGTATTGATCAGAAATGACTCCAACGACATAAAACTTTGTAGGAACAATGGTTTAAAGGTCTAAAAACGATTTTAAAATTATGAAGTAGCTATAGCAAGCGGATTTTGAAATAGATTAAAAAAGGGGTACCTGACGCGTCACGCGACGCGACGCGTACTCACGCGTATACAATGGTCTGTGGGGATGAATTGACATTATAAACACCATCTCCAAATTTTTCTGCAATGAATGTGATAGTATCCGATTGTACTTTGTAAACCAATTTCATGGTACATGAATCACATCAGATGAGCTGTGACCGATTTTGTAAATCCGCACTGTGATGCGTCAGACGAGTCATAAGCTGAGATTTCCCTAACATGATCTAAGCTTTTAATAAAATCACAACCAACCGATAACAGGCTATTCTAGCTCTTCAAATTAAATAATCACAGTGGTTTCAATCCAACAAAATGGTTAAAATTACGTTCCAGAGATGAAAATCGCTATTCCAGACGCGTCACAGTGCGGATTTACAATATCGGTCACAGTTCTGATGTGATTCATGTACCATGAAATTGGTTTACAGAATACAATCGGATACTACTGTATCACATTCATTGCAGAAAAATTTTGAGATGGTGTTTATAATGTCAATTCATCTTCACAGACCATTGTATACGCGTGAGTACGCGTCGCGTCGCGTGACGCGTCAGGTACCCTTTTTTGGTCTATTTCAAAATCCGCTTGATATAGCTACTTCATAATTCTAGACTCGTTTTTATACTTTTAAACCATTGTTCCTACAAAATTTTACCGTGGCTCTCAAAAGTGATCCAAATTTTGGGAATCTCACACAAATTTTGTTTGTTCTCATTCAATAATGATCGGATAAAAACGCTATTTATACTATTAGATAGCCCTATTTGAATTCTATAATGTGTTAAAATTTCAATTTGATATGTTCAATATTGATTGAGCTACAGCGCGTAATAAAATCGGAGTTATTTGGATCACTTTTGACGCGTCGCTACTTTTTTTTTATTTTTTTATTTAATATTTCGTCCAACGACCGTTCGCCTTAATAACTGCTTTGCACCTGTCAGGCATGGACTCAATGTACTTACGAACCATTTCTTTAGGAATGTCGTTGTACCAGACGTGCACTACACGCTCCCAAAGTTCATTCATGCCTTTGGGTACAGTCTCGTATCGAAAAAGCTTTTGCTTGAGCAAGGCCCACATGTTTTCAATTGGGTTAAGATCAGGAGACTGCGCGGGCCACTCCATGACTGTAAACGGCTGTTCCGCCAACCAGTCTTGCACTAAATGTGACTTATGCTTGGGGTCATTATCCTGTTGAAATATGACGCGCGCAGGATCGAACTCCTTTTCACGAATAGACGCCCACAAATCTTCCTTTAGGATGTCCAAGTAGAGGTGCTTATCCATCGTAGTGTCTATCTTTGTGATATACCCAACACCCTCCCAGGTGATGCAGCTCCAAACCATTACATTACCACCACCATGCTTCACGGTTTGTTGAACATGACGCGGTTGAATGTTTTCTTGGGGCCGCTTCCAGGCATAGTTCTTTCCATCCGAGCCATACCGGTTGATTTTCACTTCGTCTGACCAAATAACACGTTTCCAGTCTTCGATGGTCCAGTGCTGATGCATGCGAGCCCAGTTTAAGCGTCGAATTCGGTTGACTTCACTGATGAGAGGTTTTTTTGGCTTCACAAAGGCAACTAGCCCTGCTTCCTGCAGTGCTCTACGAACAGTATGAGTACTGACAACAATACCGTGGTCCTCCTGTAGCTTGTTCTTGACTTCCACCGCATTTTCCAGACCAAACTTGGTGATGGCACGCACGCAATACTTCTTCATGCGATCGTTGAGAAGAGATGGACGTCCCATTGTCCCCACTTTTGCAACCAACGGTTTGGAAACGCGTAGTCTTTGGACTGCACCATAGCTAGCACCAGTCTTCCGCATAATTTGGCGGATAGAGAGCCCGTCCTGAACGTGCTTGAGAATGCTGTTTCTCTGATCAGTAGTTACTTTGCCCATTGCTGGAATGCCGGTAATGAGCTAGTGATTCGACGGTAATGAAGAGTAGAAAGTGACTCCAACAAAGAAGACAAGGAAAGTGTGCCTAGAAAGAAAAAAAAAAAAAAGAAAAAACAACCTGCTCCAAAACCCCGATCAGGCAGGAGCAATTTCAGGCACGTGGGCGGCAAAAGTGATCCAATTGACTCCAATTTTATTACGCGCTGTAGCTCGATCAATATCGAACATATCAAATTGAAATTTTAACACATTATAGAATTCAAATAGGGCTATCTAATAGTGTAAATACTGTTTTTATCCGATCATTATTGAATGAGAACATATAACATTTGTGTGAGATTTCCAAAATTTGGATCACTTTTGAGAGCCACGGTATGTCATTATTGGGGTCATTTCTGATCAATACAGAAGAGATTAAAGCGATTAACTTGACTTCAGCATTGCTAAAAAATACAGTAGCCAGGGGGTGAAGTTTTTTTTTGGTAGGGCACTGTACAGTAGGATGACTTGCAGCACGCTACAGTTCTATCATATCATATCATACCGGTACAGTAGCTTGCGTTTGAACTTTGAAGCTTTGAACTTTTTGCATCATCGGTCATTTCACCAGGCTGCAGCCCACTCAGCGCACAAAAATGTGCAAAAAAAATATCAAAAAAAAAATATGAAAGAAAAAAAATTCCATGCAATTTACGCACCTTAATTTGGAAGCGTCAAACCTAAAATTTTTGCAAAAAAATCTTGCCCAAAGTAGGCATTTCTCTCAGTCGATCGCCGTTCATGCGTCACTCTTTAAGCTTTTTTTCTTACTTTGAGGCGACTTGCCGCTTTGTCAGCCAATAGCAAATGGTCGGAGTTACCTGTTTGGGATGCATTGATCACTCGGAGTTCGAAATTTCCCAAATTTGTCATTTTCTGAGATTGAAATGTGTGACCCCTGAGTGACCCGCTGACCCCTGAATTTTTCAAAAGTGGTCGTAGCGCTTTGGGAGTTTAAGCTTTTTTGTTGCAAATTTTGAGTTGAATGCGATGCAGCTATTTTTGAGCGTGTTTGATCATGCAGATGGACAGAACGAAAGATGAATGCAAAATTTAATACAAATACAGTATGATAGGAAGTTTTTAGCATTTTCGAGTCCAAAAAAATCGGAAGGGTTTGTGTTGATCTCTTGAACACTGGGCCGTACAGTAGTTTGTGCGTGACGCATTTTTCATTAGCGAGCAGGCTGTAAAAAATTTCTGGAAGCACAGCAGGCCGGCAAAGTCTGAAAAACATGAACTTGGTTTTTAAAAGGTAAGCGTGTGCGCTTTTTTTGTCATTTTTTGGTGCAGTGTAGTGCGATCTGCGATGCTTCTTCAGACATTGAAATGATACTGTACCTAGCAGCTACAGTACAGTAGCATGCGTCGGTTTCTGTCCATTGCAATTGAAACATGCATGGACGGATCAAACGCTTTATTACGTATCAGAGTGTGCAAAATTCCAAAACGAATGAGAATCGTGCCTATGTGCAGTTTTTAATTTTTATGATACTGTATCATAGGGGATACGGTACGTACAGTAGGGCATTGGTGGACTGATTTTTTCAAATATCATATCATCATACAGATGTAAAACGAATGGAGTACAGTAGAATGCGCTTGATGCGTTGATGGCGTCATCTACGGATGGCGTTCCCTCCTGCGCTTCCAAAGACATGGCCCGGTAGAAAAGGTATCATACAAAAGACGGCAAAATGCAAGCAAAACGCGCAAAAATGATGTTTTTCTCTGTCTGGTTCAAGTGGTGCTGCACATGCGGCTACAGTAAGACACATCAAGCGATTGCTCGGGATCACAGTGGATGATGTGGGTTGTCAAGCATGTGTTGGCAAGAAGGAGCCCACAATTCGACATTTTGCTGTTACAGCCGATAAAAAAAAATAAAAATGCTCTTTTTGTATATGATAGCGTCTTGCGGGCTTTGCTCCCAACGACACGCATTCTGTCCTCTCGAACGTCAAGCAATTTTTCGTTTCAGGTTTGGTGCCTGAGCAATTTTGTTTCTTTGGCAAAAGGAGTAAATCAAAAAAAAAAGTAGAAGGTTCTGGTCCAATTCAATCCGCACAGACTCACATGGAGCTGTCGGCGAGAGACGGAGAAGCAATAATACTTCTTTCGGACGGCATTTTGTGTCGCACAGATGATGTCAAAGGGTTTCAATTCCAAAAAAATAGGCGGATGCGGTGCGCAGCTCCGCAAGAGCTATTTTGTGCGGCTCTTTTTTTTTTTACTTTTCTTTTTTTTTTTTTTTTTTACTGTTCCTTTTCTTTCCGTCTTTTTTTTTCACTCTTTCCTCTTGCATTTCTTTTTCTTTGTGTCTTTGTTTCCCCCTCCGTCTCTCCTTTTTGCTCATTTCTATGGAGGCAGATACCATTGACAACATGACGCAAGTGTTTGCGGGGCCAGTGGCGCCAGACGTGGACGACGCCAGTGGCGCGTCGCCGACATGGCTCGGACTTGTACCGTCGCTTCTTTTACGACTCGCGCACTTTACAACCATCACGGTGCCACTGTCATTTTACCGCATTTTGACGTGGTCGTTCACGGTGCACCTGAATTTCTCGTCATTGGTGATTTGCGTGGCGCTTGTGCTTGTGGGGACGTATCTCGTGGTGCGCTACCGGTTCCTGACAAAATACTCGCGGCTCAAATCGCAGAGCCCGGGAAAGCAAGCGTCGTCGTTTGATCTGCACCCAGATTCGGGCGAGGACACGGGTTACTTTAAGGCAAACATCAAAAACTACCCGGACGAGTTCCTGTCTGCGTTTCTGTCCAGCATCAAGATTTTTGGGTATCTAGAAGAACCCGTGTTTCATGAATTGGCCCGGCATCTCCAAACCAAGAAGCTCCTGGCAGGTGACACGTTGTTCCGGACCCCCGAGCAAGAGCGCTCGTTTTATATTGTCGTGGACGGCCACGTGCAAATGTTTGTCAAACCAGACAATGAGCCGCTCCACCCAGACGACGAGTCCGACGACAATGACGACAATGATGCGCTCCATTGGTCCGACGACGATGACTTTTCTGGCTTTTCTGACGATGATGACTGCAGCAACAGCAACAGCGGCAGCAGCAGCAGCAATGGAGAGAGCACGGCGAGCGCAAGCCCACGCGCGCACCCGCATCAACATCAACGCCGGCAAAAGTGGGCGGGCGGCCATCCACATCGTCCACGTCGTCGACCGGCCGACAAATTCAAAGATTATACGCTTATCAACGAAGTGGGCCAGGGCGGCACGCTGTCCAGCCTGTTCACGATCCTTTCCATCTTCCGCGAGTCGTTTTACCGCAGCGAGCAAAAGGCCAAGGCTCGGAAAAAGTCGTCGATGCGGCAAAAAATCGCGTCGCGGTCGTCACAGCACGCCGTCCCGGTCCTGAGCCCCAACATGCAACGCACAGCCTCGGTCGAAGAATGGCGCCACGTGTTTCCCAACCTTGAGCACGACGTGACGTCCAGCAATTCATCCGTTGCCGGCAATTCCGATGTTGTCGAGCCAAGCACCGTGGCAGCTGCCAGCCAGCTGCGCCATCGTCACGCCTCGTCGTCCGGAGGCGCCACGCCCAACGCATCCATGTCCCCCAAACATCGCGCTTCCACCAAAGGTACACAAAAAAAAAAAAAAGGTTGTAAAAACGACGATTTGCGATTTTTTTTCTTAATGTTGCATTTTTTTTCTCAAAATATTAGACGCGACGGGGATCTCGTATGAATTGGATCCTTTGTACACTTCCGCGGCGGGTATTGCGGCCGAGGCGATGGAGGCGCACGTGTTGCCGGATGAATCAATAGTGCATCCCAAGATGCAGAGTCCCATTGATCCTGGTGTGGGCAGTGCTCATCTGACACGACGCCAATACCGGTCGGTGCACCCCAACATTATTGCACGGGCGACGGTGGACACGACTTTGGCGGTGATTCCCGAAGAAGCCTTTCACAAGCTGACGCAAAAGTTCCCAAAGGCGGCGGCGCACATTGTGCAGGTGATTGTGACGCGATTCCAGCGTGTGACACTCATGACGAGCCACCGGTACCTTGGCCTGACGGCCGAATTGCTGCATCTGGAAAAAGTCGCGAATGAATCGGTTAGTGTGCACAGCGACGCGCCCTTTTGGGTCCTGCCCGACGCGGATTTCCCTGCAGACGCCTTGGACCGCCTGCGCAACAAGTTTAGCCACGACAATGGCAAGAATACCAATGCATCGGCCGTGACCAGGGCCGCCGCGACGCAATCCGCGCTCAAAACAGGCCCGAATCATGTGATCCAGGCCATGAACATCATTGAATCGCCGTCAATCCACCATCAGCACCAACATCATCTTTCCCTGGCCGCACCGGTCACATTGTCGTCGCCATCGCCGGCGTCCATGGCGCCAGTGCAGCCGCTTTCGGGGTCGACGTCCTCGGATCTCCGGCAGAGGCACCAGCGACAGCAACACTACAATGCCAAAGTGACAGGCAACGACAATGATTACACGGTGGACGATGATCGCATGCTGCGCACGTCCATCACCAAATGTTTCTCGCGAGCCCTTGGCATCCAAATGCCAGATTTGGACGCGCCATCGCCATCGACCCCACACGCGGCCGCGTCTTCGCTGCTGCGTCCGCCGCCACCAACCCCAGCTGCTCACGGGCCATTGTCATCGACCTCATCCATTCGCAGGTCCACGGTGTCCTCGTCGCAGCAAGCACCGTCATGGGATGGCTCGTCCGACACGTTGTATTCGTCGAAATACATGCCCATGGATTTGTTCACGCATTCCGCGAGCGCGACCCTGCATTCGTCAACGTCAGCTGGCGCGTCCGCAACGTCGCCGCCCTTGGATGGATGGAAATCGCCTTATGACGACGACATGGACTCGGTTTCGGTGATTTCGTCGGTACACTCTGGCCCGGACTCAGTAACGACCGAGCATCGTCTTGCTGCGCAATGCATTTCGCCCGACGAGACCATGATCCTGTACTTTCCGCGCGGCGCCACCCTTGTGCGCGAACGTGAACACATCCATGGCCTGTTTTTCGTCATTGATGGTCTGCTGGAGGTCAGCATGACGCCTGCCGAGGGCGAGGAGGGCAATACACCCATCCTTCAACAAGAAGACACCAGTCCGCCGCCGCACGACCAACGACACAAGAAAAAGAAACGACGAAATCGCAGCTCGAGCCTTGGGAAGGTCTCTTCCAGCATGGCAACAGACATTGCACTTGCCTCGTCGCCCACCACATCCGGTGTGGCCGCGTCGGCCGCTGCACTGCAGCAGCAACAACAGCCCACTGCCTCGTTTTGGTCCAAATCGACCGCCAACACGCCAGAAAAGACCGTCGCGTCCGAGGCGCCCGCCGGTCACCAATCGATCCGCCAGGGCGCCATGGGCGGCCGCAAACGCCGGATCAAAAAGCCGCATTTCCGCGTCAGTCCCGGTGGACTCGTCGGCTACCTCGACGCGCTCACTGGCCATCCAAGCTTTGTCGAGATCCGCGCAAAGACAGACACTTATGTCGGCTTTTTGCCTAAAAAGACCCTCGACCGCGTCGTCGACAAGAACCCCTCCATCCTCATGAAACTCGCAAAACAACTTGTCGACTCCCTCAGCCCATTGTGTACGCCAAACGAAACAAACAAAAAAAAAAAAAAAAAAGCACGCATTGACTTTTTTTTTTTTTTTTTTTTTTTTTTTTAGTGCTGCATATTGATCTGTCGCTGGAATGGATGCAAGTCAATGCCGGTCAGATCATCAGTCGTGAGGGCCAGCCAAGTGAGTCCATTTACATGGTGCTTCACGGGCGTCTGCGCACCATCAAGGAAAAAAAGGAGGGCAATCTCGAAATTCTTGGTGAATTCGGCCATGGCGAGAGCGTCGGTGAGCTGGAGGTCCTTAGTAAGTTGTCATGGAAAGAGTAAGAAAAAGAGCGCGGGCCCCCAAGACTCACTTTTTTCGATTTTTCGCACCTTTTTCGCCTTTTTTTTCTCTTTTTTTTTCAATAGCCGGTGCGCTGACGACATCGACGCTGCACGCGATCCGCGACTCAGAGTTGGCGAGGATGCCAAAGACGCTGTTCAATGCGCTATCGCTGCGCCACCCGGAGGTGACGCTGCAGATCTCGCGCATGGTTGCCTACCGGTCGCTGCAATTGCTCATGAACAAGAGCGCGCCGGGCCAAGGCGCCACCGCGACCATGTCTGTGCCGGGCGACTTTGAGACGATCCCGGCGTCGCTGCCCATCACGGCAAACAGCGAGCTGTATGGCCACAACAATGTGAATCTCAAGACAATTGGCATTCTGCCCGTCAATTCCATGGTCCCACTCACGGATTTCGCTACCAACCTGAAGAGCGCGCTCATGCACTCGGTCGGCGCGTCGTGCACCCTGCTGACAAGTGCCACCATCACGGCCGTCATGGGCAAACATGCATTCTCGCGCATGGGCAAGCTCAAGATCGCGTCCTGGCTCGCCGAGCAAGAGGAAAAAGCGCGCATCGTGCTCTATTTGGCCGACAGCGGCGTCAGCTCGCAATGGACACGCACATGCATCCGCCAGGCAGACTGTATCCTGCTCGTCGGCCTCGGCGACGAGGATCCCTCCATTGGCGAGTACGAGCGCTTCATGATCAATATGAAAACAACTGCACGCAAGGAATTGGTCCTTCTCCACCGCGAACGCTCCTGCATCCCAGGCTCCACCGTCAATTGGCTCAAGGTGCGGAAAAAAAAATGAAAAAAATGGCAAAAAAAAGGACGATTTCTCATTTTTTTTTATAGAATCGCCTTTGGATCCAAGCACACCACCACATTTTCATGACGCTCAAGCCGCACAGCACGTCGTTTGGGCACGGTCGCCTGTCGCGCCCGCCATGGCTCGCAACACAAGGCCGAAAAATGACAAATCGCTCATTGCTCATGCTCAATAAGGCAAAGGATCAATTGGAAAAGTATTCATCGGTCATGCCCACCTTTGGGCGACTCTTGGACAACAAGAAACGCGGATCAGAACTTACCAGCGTCGACACCCTGTCGCGCAATGACTTTGCCAGGTGATTTTCGAGAAAAAAAATGAAAACACGCAAAAACAAACAAAAACACAACGAATGGAACCTCATTCTCTCTCATTCTCTCTTTTTTATAGACTCGCGCGACGCCTTTGTGGCAAATCAGTGGCATTGGTGCTGGGTGGCGGCGGTGCGCGCGGCATCAGCCATATTGGTGTGATCCAGGCGCTTGAGGAGGCTGGGATCCCAATCGACATTGTGGGTGGCACGAGCATTGGCAGCTTTGTAGGCGGGCTGTATGCGCGTGACATGGATTTGGTGTCGACAATTGCACGCTCCAAATTGTTTGCCGGACGCGTGTCTAGCATCTGGCGCCAGCTGATGGATTTGACATACCCGGTGACGGCGTGGTTCACGGGCCACGAATTCAATCGTGCCATCTGGAAATGCCTGGGCGACAGTCAAATCGAGGATTTCTGGCTGCCGTATTTCGCAGTGACGACGAATATCACATTTTCGCGCATGGACGTCCACACCACGGGCTACGCGTGGCGGTACATTCGCGCGTCCATGTCGCTCTCAGGCTACATGCCGCCCATCTGCGACAATGGCAACATGCTCGTCGATGGCGGCTACATGGACAATCTGCCCGTGTCCGTGGCAAAAAATATGGGCGCCGACATTGTTATTGCCGTCGACGTCGCGTCCGAGGACGACACGAGCCCCGTGCATTATGGCGACTCGATCAGCGGATGGTGGGCCCTCTTGCACTCATTCAACCCGCTGCGCACCTACAATATCCCAAGCATTGCAGACATCCAGAGCAGACTCACGTACGTCAGCAGTGTCGCAAAGCTCGAGGAGGCAAAACGCATCAATGGCACGCTCTATGTAAAATTGCCCGTCCAGCAATGGGGCACACTTGAATTCGACAAGTTCAACGACATCAAGGGCCTCGGCTATCAAATCGGCTCGGAAGTCGTTGCAAAATGGCGCAGAGCAGGCTACGCATCGGGCCGCGTCACCAGCCTCGACGACCAGCAGGGCAAATGGCTCGGCAAGGAGGTCAAAGGCAAACGTGGACGACGAAACAGCGTGTAAAAAAAAACACGTAGCCTGCTTTCTTTTTTTTTTCGTTTTTTTCGTTTTTTTCTTTTCTCTTTTCATGAATTTTACCCCCCCCCTTCACCTGTAGCTGTTGCATCGTCACCCCAGACCCATTTTCTCATCTTTATCACTCATTATCAATAAACAAACTGCCGCATCGCGGAGCCATTTCATTTTTTTTTTTTTTACCATTTTTACCATTTTTGTTATTTTTTTTTACGCGCTACATTCATGCCAAATTTGTGTCCGTGGACTTTTTTATTGTTGCTTTTTACAAGTTTCAATGCCAATTTGCCGCACTTGCTTAACGAGCTCAGTGTCAATGGCCGCGGTGGTCGTCTTTTCCTTTTGTTGCGCAAGAATGGCATCTTGCGTGCTGGACAGCAATTCGACCATGGCCGCGTCCAGCCTGGAACTCAGTTGTTTGAGCACAGCAGGCACAAACTTGCCAGACACATTGAGCGGCATCGCATACACGTCTTGGAAAAGCGCCAACGTTGTCAAATGCAAAATCAACGGTGCTGTGGCCGCCGACGCCGTCGTGGACGTCAATTGCTGCTGCAGCGTGCGAATCAATTCTTCCCGAGCCTCCCTACGAAATACAAAAAAAAAAAAAAAAGCGTGTGCTTGTGAGATGGGGCCTGATTTCTGTCGCCCGCTGTCTTTTTTTCAATTTCATACGTGAGATCGCTTTCCGTGGGTGCGCTCCATCCTAGTCGTTCGATCAATGGGTTGCTGTTGCTCGTGTCCGCGTACAGATACGCTTGGAACTCGCCCAATTTCTGTAAAAACAAAAAAACAAGGGCGTCAGCACCCGAAAAAATGCTTTTTTTTTTGAGATAATTTACCTTTCCGGTGGTCATGGCATCCAGCAGGCGCGCCAATGGCTCCTTGTACGTGGTCTCGCTGCACACGAGAGCGGCAATGACCTCCTTCTTTTGCACGTCCGCCACCTTGTCCGGCCGCTCCACATCAACACTGCGCAAACCCGTCAAATTCAGCAATTCCGCCTGGTCGGCCGCATGCCACGACGTCACAAGCAGCACAAGATAAAATAAAAAGTCGACGCCGAGCTGCCGCACCATGTATTTCTCCATGCTCTTGCGCACCGACGCGTCTAATACGCAACAAAAGGAGAAAGGGGGTCAATTGGGCGCTTTCCCCTTGAATTTTTTTCTATTTTTACCATCCAACAAGGCAAGTGCCTTGTGGTCGTAGATGAGTGTGCGCCGCTGCTTGGTCAATAGCGACAAAAGATGCGCAGCCTGCTGCTGCACCCACTTGTTTGTGCTTTTTTCTTGGTTGCTGACATCCGCCAGCGGGGTCTGTACGTAAATCGACTTGACCGCGTCCGCCAGGCGGTCGTTCATCGGCCGCTTGATCTTGGCCGCTACTTGTTCAGCAAGCACCGATGGCAATTGATGCTGCTGTTCGATGTAAACTTGAATCTAAACAAAATAAAAAGATAAAAAAAAAGATTAAAAACCGAAATTTCGTCATCACCTCCTATTTTTTTTTTCAGGCGTCAAACGTTACCTCTTGGGCGCTGAATTTGGCGTCAATGCCTTGGCCCTTCTTTGGCTTGGCGCTGTGCGTGCGTTTTTCGTTTGCAAGCTCTGTTTGGGCGCACTGCACGATGAATGGCTGTGCAGCATCAACGATTGACTGGAGAAACGACGTGGACGCGACGTGCTGGCCAAAAGACACGAGGGTGCCCTTCTTTGCAGCCTTGTTGACCCGCTGGAGCGCGGCATCCACGAGTGTGAGCACATCCGGCGCTGCAATGGCTGATGGCAGCAACGACCGTGTCTCGACCCAGGTGTCCAGCTGCATCAATGCGTCCTCAAGCGCTTGGATAAGCGCAGGCGTCACGGCGCATGACGTCAAAAGCACAAGATCCGCGTGCCGCTTCTGCAGCAGCTCGCGTGGCGCCGTCCATGCATAATGGTGCTGCACCGTGTCGTACTCTAAAAAAAAAATGAAAAAGGGGTTCAAACAATCAATTTTGGTCCCCCCCCAATTGACGCGCAATCAAGGGGGGATGGGCAATTGCGACCTCCTTTACCAATATAATTGCTCGCCTGCAGTAATGAATCAATCATTGCCAATTGATGATCACGGAACGTATTTGGTATATAGATTGCGCGTTCACGGCGGCCGCGCAACACGCCAGGCAAATCGGGTCGCTTCGTCATTTGCGAGAGTAGCACTGTCATTTGCGAAAAAAGGTCAAATCAGCTCATTCTAAGCGATTGCTTACCATAAACGAGGTCCTGCTGCGCATCCAAGGTCTTGATCCATGTCGACATGGTCAAGGGGCTAAAAATAACCGAGAGTAAGAATCCAATTGCTCGCGTTTTTCCCTATTTTGACAGGTTTTACGTGGTGACCGCGCTCAATGCGTCCCAAATTTGCTTTTCGAGGTCCTCGGTATACCGCTTGCAAAAGTACATGTCCGGCAGCTCGTCATAGCAAGCATGGGTTGATGCAAGATCTTGAAACTAAATGAAAAAAAATGGAATTTCAAAAAAAAAAACGCGTCGCGTCGACGGCATGGACGTTACCAATTCCTGGATAAAGCGATGTGGCAAGCTGGCCTGGCTCGTAACGTGGAGCAGTGTGATGTAGCCGTCGGTGTCGAGCTGTTTGAGTGTGGTGCGCTTGAGATCTTCCTGGTACACGCTAAAAAAGGGTCATTTTCAGCATTATTCATGCCCATTGCCAAGCTTACCGTGTGAGCAACGTGTCGCCGACAAGTGTCCAATTGTTCTTTCTTTCAAAGTCTGGCACCATGGGCAGCAAGGCGTCTGGCTGGATGTGCAATGTCTGTGCCAGCTGCGCAATCGACGCGCGACCTAAAAAAAAAATAAAGAAGCGCGTCAGTGAGCTTAATTCATGTCCAATCGCGCCAAAAATTGGGCCGTGCCTTCCTGCTGCAGGGTGCGCGCGCAAGCACGCTCGATATAGGAGCGCGACAAATAAGCGTCGCGCTGGATGGTGGGCACACACTCGGGAAGGAGTCCCTTGGCTATGCCCTGCTCCATGAACTTGAGAAATAGATCTTCAGGGAGGTCGTGCGAAGCCATTGGTGTGTGTGTCGTGCGTCGTGCGGGTCGTTGGGAGGCAAGGAGAAGCGCAATAAACCGAGTCAAGAAGCAATAAAATAAAGAAATAAAGCCTAGAGGAAGGTTTCAAACAAAAAAAAAAAAAAAGGAGCAAAGAAAAGCCCAATTGTGGCCCCCACGCCGATTTCTTATGCAAAAAAGGGCGCAATTGCCAGCAACTTTTTTTTTTTTCAACGCCCTCATCTCCATTTTTGAAATTGCTTTGGCCTTTTTCTTTTCTCTTTCATCTCTTTTTCTTCATTTTTACTTGTTTCCTCTTAAAATCCGCCATCCCAGCGCTCTGTTGGCATAGTCAGCTCGAACCCTTTCCTTTCCTTTCAATTGTGATTTGAGCCCCATTCCTTCCCTTTTATTTTTATCCTTGCCCCAGTCGTTCCTTTTTTTTTTTTTTTTTTCCTTTCATTCTTTTTCTTTTCCGCATTCAATTCACACATTAGCCATGGTCCTCGCTACTGATAAAAGCAAGCTGTCGCACAATCCTTTTCTTATTGCTACAACACTGCTTGCCGTCGTAAGCCTTTAGGAAAATTATTGGGGCGCAAAAAAGGATGGGATTTTTGGGTCCAGCGAGCCCCCCTGAACGCGTCTCCTTTTTTTTTTTTTTTCTTTTTCTTCTGCTTTTTTAGGTGTCACTGCTCGTCGCCCTTGCCGGTGCAGTCGCACTAAAGGTGCTACAGGGTGCATGGTGGATCATTGCCTATGAAGCCATTGTGCTTTTAGGCCACATCATGGTCTTTATGCGTGGCACGCTCGCACAATATCGAATGGCGGTAAGAAACTATGCCTTTTTTTTGATGAAAATGACGCGTTCCAACCTCTTTGCTCATTTTTATCGCCTTTTTTTTCTTTTTTCTTTTTTTTCCCCCGCGACCCGCGCCCAAATGGACTACACGCAACCTCCCTGACCCATTGTCACGCCCTGCTTTCCCATCTCCCCTCTCTATGTCCCCCCTTACTTCTCACTTGTGCTCTCCACCTCCTTTTTTTTTTTTTTTTTTTTTTTTGCTTTTTTTGCGTGGTCAGATGCTCACATTTTTAGGCATCAGCATCCCACTTGTGACGATTCAGATCGATTACGTGTTGCAATACTCCAAAGGGGCGCAATTGAACCGCGTGGCGGCCAATTCGTACGTGGCGGGCTACATTGGCCTTGTGATTGTGCAATACATTTGGGTGCTCGTGCTTGGCAGCGAGCCACGCAGCTACCTCGGCCATTTTGCACAGGACGACACGTCCGCACTCAGCAGCATCGTCGAGCCCCATTTCTACAATGAAAAGCTGCACATTGAAAATGCCGACGGGCTCCAGGACTTTAGCCAGGTGCTCGTGCCGCCGTCCGCCACTTCGTCGCACATCCCCGCACAACAACACGCCATTGTCCACCCCAGCCCCGCGCAGCAACAGCCAACACACGTCGACGTTGCACCTTACCCACCTTCCTCCGCCGGAACAACGTCAAAGCCGCCACAAAGCGCAAACATCGATCAAAAGGACCGCGTCGAGGCCATCCATGCCTGTAATATCCCCTCAAAAAAACATGCATCTTTTCTCATCTTTTCCACCTTGTAGATCAAGCCAATCCTCAGGACCCAAACGAGCTCAGCTTTGAAAAGAATGAAGTCATGGAGGTGATTGACCGAAAGGGCAATTGGTGGCAGGCACGAAAGATGGACGGCACCGTTGGCATCATTCCATCCAATTAGTAAGTCGAGCTCACGACGTGCCTGATATTTTTTTTTATTTCGTGCAATTTTGCTCATGCGCGTTTTTTTTTTCTTTTTTTTTCACAAGTTTCCGCCCAGTACAGCAATAGATGACCATTGTCCTCCTTCTTTCCCGCATCTTCCCCCACCCTCTCCCTGTTTCGTCATCCCCTCCCTGCCATTCCGCGCATTTTTCTCCTCTTTTTCTTCACTTTCGTCTATTTATTTTCGTTTCTTTTCCCCCGCTCGCGCGGAGATTCTCCGCATCCACTTGTCCCTCCCTTTCCCCTCCCCCGCCATCTCTCTCATGTTTGAATGAATAGCTATGTTTCTTTCTCTTGCTTCTCTCGCTCTCTTTTTTTTAATTTAATTATTAAATTCATATTTATTCCATCCATTTTGTTATTCAATGGTGCGTACCCCAGGTCTTGCTGACCATGCGCTTAGCCACCTTTTCGGCTGACTGCAGCGACTGCCACACGTCTAGGGTGCCTTGGTAAAACGACGTCTTGCAGTAGTTCACATTGTGCTTTTTACAAATGGCCTCTACAAGTGGCTGAATCTCGCCAAGGCGGTGTCTAGGCAGCGTCGGGAACAGCTGCAATAATTCAAAAAAAAATAGAGAGGAGAAAAAAATGAGCGAAAACAAGATCACCAAGCGTGTCAAAAGGGAGAAATGCGCATAAAACACGTGTATCTAGGAAAAAAACGCGCTCATAGAGTGTCGACATGCTCAAATCACGCGTCTCAAAGTCCAATGCGCCCTTTGAGAGGGGAGAAACGCGCTCAATTGACGCGTTTTATGCAGCAGGCGCGCCCAAAACAAAAATACCAAATGTAAATCGCGTTCCATGGATGCCGTTTTAGGGGGAAAGGGAAGGCGCACTTCCAATTCACGCGTTTCAGAGGATATGATGTGTTGAAAAAAAAGGGGGGAAGGGGGGAGTGTGGCTTACGTGATGCTCGATTTGATAATGCAATCCACCCATGATCCATCCGCCAATGGGGCCAGACTGGACGTCACGGCCGGTGATGGCCTGGATCTCATAAAAGCCCATGTTTTGGGCATCGCTCTGTGTGATGATGGGCATGCCATTGTGATTAAGGGCAAAGACGACGGAGATCAGATACCCGGCGGTGGTTTGACTGAGAACAAGGAACAAGATGCGATGGAACGCGTCGCCGATCCAGGCAAATAGCATGGCTGTGAACAATGTCCAGTGCAGCACCAGGCACGCGCCCTCAAAGCCGCGCAATGCCTTGGAGCGGTTGATCGATCCAATGCTCCACACATAGACAAGCGATTGCCGCGCCCAAGACAGGCGCGCAAGCGACAAGAGAAATACATAATACCGCGTCTGGTAAGGAAGCACGTACCGTGCCAGCCACGACGTCACATCCTTGCCACCGTCGCCATCCTGCAACGAATTGTAAAAATACGCCGACGAGAACTCGTCCCATAAAAGCGCAGGCGCAGTCGCAATGTCGGGGTCATGCCCGTTGATGTTGGTGCTCGCATGATGCGTATTGTGCTTGTTCTTCCACCTTTTTTTTTTTTTTTTTTTTTTTTTTTTTTAAAAAAAATGAATGAGAAACGCTCAATTCCTCCATATTTGCGATTTTTTTTCTTTTTTTCGTTTTTTCTTTTTTTCTTTTTTTTTTTACCACGACAGAGAAAAGCCCTGGCAAAGGTCGCCAAGAAAGACGAGCAAGACATCGTTCCAAAAGCGATCTTCAAAGACCTGGTGGTGGCCAAAGTCATGTGCGAGCCAGCCGCACTGCTGCCAAAAGAGCCCCATGATCAGAGCAGCGGCTACGACGGCCACCGTCGATGTTTGGCCATAATAATAGACGAGTGTGCACGACGGCACCAAAAGCAGCAGAGTGCATGCTACCTTGCCCACGTAATACAACGGATTCGCATGGAAATACCCGCGATCTTCCAGCGATCGCCGTAGTGCGCGCATCTCCGCCTCAAACGCATGCTTCTCGTTCCCAATCGCTTGGGCCGCGCCAACGTCGCCAACATAGTAATTCGCAAGCGTCTCAAACGCGGATTCAGGGTGCATCGCGCGGAAAACATCTGCAAAAAACAGATAAAAAGATAAAAAAAAGAAGGTTCAATTAGACTGCAGCGCTATGTCATGTTCCTTTTTTTTTTTTTGTCCCCCTGAATTTGCGCCAGTGTCTTCCCGCCCTCAGCCCGTCCATTATCTCCTTTCCAGGCCTTATTTTAGCACCTGCAAGCTCGCATTGGCCTTTTTTTTTTCCTCGTAAAAATTACCTGATGCATCTTTGCCCACCTGCGTCAGCAACACCTTGGCGCCCCCTGGATGCTCGTGATGAAAATCCGTCACGTCGTATATCTTGCCATCAATGTAGATCAGATAGGGCTCTTCCATCGCTGTGTAAAAAAATAAAAATAAAAAAGGGTAAATGCAATCGAATAAAGCAAAAATGTGGTCATTGCGCCGCTTTTTACGTGTGTCCATTGTCGTTTTTTCTATGTCTTTTTGAAAAAGGAATGGGGAGGAGTCAAGGACGCCGACAGAGCCGAAAAATTAAAGAAAAAGAGAAAAAAGAGAAATAAAAAAAGAGTGTTCCAAAGAAACAATGAACATTTGAGCTTGTGAAATCCAATTGAGGAGGTGACACAGTGCCCATGATATAAATTATTCAACAAGAGCTAACTTTCACGCGCCGTAAAAACGCAAAACGCATGAAAAAAAAGAGGGGCAGACCAAAAGAATGGAAGCCGGAGCCGATGGATCATCCGTTGCATTTTTGATTTTTTTTTCGTGACGCATGGGGGAGGAAGGCGTCTCATTGCTCATGATCGCTTTACCCGTCCGCGTTCAAAATGTCACTCTTGTGTTGCCTGGCATAAACCTGGAGCAGCGGGCGTGAGCGCGTTCATTTATTGCCTATTTTTTTGCTTTTTTTTTTTTTTTTTTTTGGGCACGCAGCCTGAGTGCGGGGCTTGCCCCACGCGAGACCATGGGCAACCCATGGGCGCGGCTACACAAAAGAATGCGAGCTTGATTCTGTGCTTTTTTATTTTTTCCTGGCATGAGATGACGTATCACTTGTGGCCACATGGACTGCCCATTGGGATCCACACGAGTGCTTATCTGAATGGCCAAAAAGCTGCTTGCCGGCCGGATCTGGTCGGCACCCATGGGAACAAAAAAAGAAAATCGTGTTGTTCGCAATTGATGATGCGAAAACATACTGATGGCACCTCTCCTGCTTCCCGTCATTGTGCGTGGCCAGATGGACTCGAGCAAGCCCTTGCTTTGCCCCAATTCTTGTTTTGACCGTGCAAACATGCCGAGCAACGCGGCGTCAAGATCGCCTCAATTGAGAAGTTTTGGCGGATTTCTCTTTGTTTTCCTCTTTTTTTTATATATTTGCACGCGCACTTGGTTGTGTTGCTTTCTTCCCTTTTTTATCCCAATGTTTCTCGCAGACGTGCCATGCCCCACGTAATTCACACCTAGGACAAAACGATAAAGACACGCGTTTTGAGCGCGCTTGCTTTTTTTTTTTGATGAATTGGCGCTTTTTGAGAGAGAGGAGGGCGTGGCCGGACACCTGAGCGCGGCTGTGATCGTGTCAGGTGAGCCGCTCAAGGCTCTGATTGGGTATGGAGGCCCCGCCAGGCGGAGGAAGCGCAGCTTTGTGCCATTTTTCTTTTTTCATGAAAACGACGAACAGACCGGCGCCTTTTTTTTTGTTTCTCTCTTTTGGTTTTCTCTGTACCTGTTTTTTTGTTCTTTTCTTTTCTTTCTTTTTACGCTTTTGCAGCTATGGACGCCACACTCAATACAAAGTGCCGTGATATTATCATGGAATACCTCGTCCACAGCTGCTACAAGGACACCGCACGCGCGTTTCTGCAGGAAACTCGCAAGTTACCCGCCGAACAGGACCATCAAGGCAAAACCGGCACTTGCAAACACCACCCTTTTATGACTCACCCCCGTATTTGGCACCTTTTAGATCAGCAAAATGCCATTTCAACAGACACACATACCAACGGCCAAGGTAAAAAAGACCCCTTGCATCCTTAACCAAAAAAGACGCACAAACGGTGTGCTCCCCGCGCCGCACTCGCGCGTGACGTACGCTTTATCTCGGGCTTTTTTTTCTCTTTTTCTTTTTTTTCCAAAAAAACGTCCTAGTGCTGGGCAAGAAGGCCGACAATGCATGGCACATGTTGGATGCACGAAAAGGTATGGAGAGAGAGTGAGAGTGAGAAAAAAAAGGGGAGCGGGGCAATTGAGGGACATCCGATCGATCGTGCCACCACGAGTAGCGAATTCACCCTTTTTTTTTTTTTTCTTTTAAAAGACTTGTACGATGCGATCTATCGAGGCGACATACCAAAGGCATTTGACCTGATCCGGCTGCGATTTTCTGGCATTTTAGAAGACACGGACCACAATCACGCGCCAGGGTCCGACAAGGCGCGTGCATGCAAAGTGATGTTTAAGCTGCGGTGCCAGCAATTCATCGAAATTGTGCGGTCTGCAAGCGAGGTCGACGCCATCCAGTACGCGCGCCAGCACCTCAAACCCATCCACAAGGATTACCAGGAAATGATCACAGAGGTCGCCTCACTCATCGCCTACAATGACCCCGAAAAGTCAAATCAGGCCCATCTACTCTCACAAGACCGCAGACGAAAGCTCGCAGACGAGGTCAATCGCGTCGTCCTAGGTAAAAAATGAAACAAAAACGACGCGTCCATCCTGCCGGCCAAGTCAGCTCAATGGGTCTCCAACCGGCTTTTTTTTTATTTTCGTGTTTTAGCGTATTGCGACCTCCCGGAACAGACCACCATGGAGCGCTTGCACCGCCAACATCAGGTTGTACAGCAGGAATTAGAGACAATGGACTGGTCAGAAGACAAGCTCGCCAGCCGCGAAAAGATGTCAATGTGAACCATACTACTGTACCCCTCGTTTGCCTCAATTTAGACCCCATCTTCGCCAACCCCCCATTACATCTCCCCTTCTCCTTGATTCATCGGTGTGCATTTGCCTCCTCCACACATAACCATGCTCTTCTCGAACACGCAACTCATTCCCTTTAATAAAATACAGAAATTGCAGATAAAAAAAACAATCGATGCAAAACGAGTGGGTGGTCTCCTCCTCTGGCAACGTTTCAATGCCTTTTTTTCCAGCGCCCGCCCTTCCGCGCCATGCTCTAGGATGCTCTCTGACGCGTCGTCGTCAGGCAATCTTGCCATGTATGTGTGACACTTGCTGTAAAACCTCTTTTTCGTCGATTGCATGCCATCCCCAGACTTCGCGTGGTCCAAAACCACGTTCATCAAAAAGTGCGAGACGAGAAGCGTCAAATGAGCCTAGTTTCGCGGCTGAAAGCGCGGATTTTGGCGAGATGGACGCGCACGGCCAAAATTCGCGAAAATGAGGGCGCGTCGCGACATCCGAAATCCAGGTCCACGGATTTCCACCAAACTTGCCCACGATGTAGACCCGATCGAAAAGAGCGCCAAGTGTGACAAAAAGGACCAAGGTCAACTAGCCCAATCCGCAGCCACGCGCCTTGGAAGGTTTTATTTCAAACACATTGTAAACGGTGAGAACGCGCGATGAAGCCGTGCCGACACGTCCATCGCGTAGCCATGTCAAACGTGCATAAAAGACACCAGCCTAGGGAGCATCGACCTTGCCTGTGGCGCGTACCACCACGGTTTCAACTTGGAAACTTGGCTCAGACGGTGGCGAGAAATTCTCGACACGCTGCCATGAACCTCTTCATGCGACATTGAGCAAAAGACGCGTTTCATCGTTCTCTAGCTGCCGGGACCGGTTTGGGGGTACTGGATGCGTTTTTCACAAAGTTGGTCTTGGGGCGAAAATAAGATGTTTTTTTCAATCTTTTGCGGTTTACGACTGAACGATCAAGTCAACCCCTGTCGCTGAGACCCTGATTGCTCGTCTCGTGCTGTGCTCCGGCACGGGTCAAAATGGCAAAGCAATTGGAGCACCTTGGTTTTGTCATTTTCAGGGTCCTGGATGCACCCCTGCAAAAAATGGCGGATTTGATCCATTGCGATTTTCTCGCGACGTACACATGGCAAACACCCACGCAAGGGCCTGTTCGGAAGGGAAAAATTTTCTGCAATTGGTGCTTAATGCCTTCAGGGACCATGCATGAGCTTTCAAAAGACCGTGGCGCCGCTTGGAAAGCCGAAACGGGTCTTTTATGAAGCCAATTTGCAAGCGGATCATACCCGTGCCCTGAAAACGCGCCCACACCCATGCTCTCGACTCGGCATGGACCAAATGGTAAAAAAAAATACAAGTGGAAAGATGCTCAACGCGGTCGCATCACGAAAAACGATCACGAAAGATGTAAAAAAGAGAAACGCGTCCACATCAAAAGAGCTTTTCACGCCATGTGTTGGCTTGACTAGGGCCACACCGAGGCACGCATTTGATGGGTAAGTCATTCCGAGCCATTGGGCCGCGCGGAAGATGCATGAAACCCTCCTTTTGTGTATAAAATTAGCAACTTTGACGCGTCGGGGTGTCGTGGCTTGGCTTGACCGTCATGCTGAACGTGTCACTGCAACGTGCATCGAGCAGGCCACCTTTGCGGGGACTTTTGGCGACCACGATTGGCAGAGGGCATGCGCGTTTTTTGCTTCATTTGTTCAATTTTTGAGCGTGATGCAGAAAAAGCCCAACAAAGCATCCATTTTTTTCATTTTTTTTTCTTTTTGGAACGATAACAGAAAGATTATAGGGAAGCTACTATCCGACAATGGCCATGAGCTGTAAGGGCTTTTTCCATCGTCAGCGAATCTTCTCTTTTTTTTGTTGTTCTTTGGGTATGACGCGTGGGTCGCGGCGAATGTTAATGTCATTGTCACGAGCACAAGGCCAGCAATCGCCCAGGGTTTGAATTTGAGCGGAAATGGCGCCGTGCCAAGCCAACCCAGATGCAATAAGCAGCGCCTGACTTTTGAATTGTGGGAAGCAATCGGAGGTTGGGATGAATTTTTTTATTTCATCTTCTTCAAAGAAACTTCCAAAAGGATTCATTTGGGGGAGGGGAAAGCGTGGCTGGCCGTGAACCCGGGGGAGAAAAGTGACCATCTCATGAAAATCTTTGATTTCTGCCATTTTGAAAAAAAAAAAAAAAGGGTTGGATCGACAGCCTCATGTCTTGGAGAAAGCTGTTGCGGGTTGTGCCACGCGCCATTAATGCCATTGCATGGCTCTCGGTCAAATCGCCGCTGAAATCAATGTGGTCGATCCTTTGGCAAAAGAAAAAAAAATATTGGGAATTTGGCGCCGCTCCAACCCAAAAAAAAAATTGCAAAAGAGTGAAACAAGCTTGGCAATTGGCTGCCAGTGGCCGCGTCCCCCACGACGTCATTTGTGTAAATCATCCAAAAAATGCCAAAACAGGATAGAGCCTGGCCAAAAAGCACAAAATAAAGGGTTTGAGTCAACGGGACGACGTTGTGGTGACACAGTGACATTTTATGGGCCTGGTTGTGCCGCGCGCGACGCGGCTGGCTCAAGCCATGGGGGATGGGCGCGCGCGCGGCGCACATCATGGGGGTTGGCGTGCTTGTGCGTGTGAAATGTGAGGAGACGACAAAAAAAATAGAAACAGACACAGGGAAAAAAAAAAAAAGAGACACGGCCAACAATATAAAAAAAATCCAACGACTTATTTCAAAGCGGCAGGAGGCGAGAGCTGGAGGGGCGAGGGGAAGGGAGCCCCAAGCAGGCTTTTTTTTAAAAATAAAAAAAAAAAGGAGGGAGCACATGATATTTCTCCTAGGTTAGGTGAGATGTGGTCGAGGGCCCCGAGTTGTCGCTCCCAGTGCTGGGCGCACACACGCGCGCACACACACGCACACAACACCAGCGAGCGGGCTTGGGACTGCTGCGCTGAAATCGCCATTGCATCGACAGTTGAGCGATTTTTGCCCTCGAACATGGCCACCCAGCAACTTTGTCCCTCTGTCTCCCCCTTTTTTTTATTTAGGGTTCATCACAGAAAATTTATTTTTTTTTTTCTCGCTGGATATGCAAAAGGCCAAGGGAGATTTTTGATTTTTGCAAAAAAAAAAAAAAAAAAAAAAAAAAAAAAAAGATCGCCGTGCCTTTGGCGGACCTCATATAAAAAAGACCCATCCTTGCTTTGCCCTTTTTCCCTTTTTCCACTCTTTTATTCCCTTTTTTTTGATTTGTGGGTTGATCTCTCTTCCATTCGCTGTAAATAATAATTCCCTTCTCCCGCCCCTCCCCTTTTTTTTTTTTTCTCTTTTTCTCTTTCTTTTCACTTTTTTTCCCCCCTTTTTGTGTATAATACCTTTTTGCTTTAGCCCTTTTCCCCCCTCCACCTTGGTATGTTTAATCTGTTCGTTTCAAACTCGCAATCGACTCTGTTATTCTTCTTGTTGGCCCAAGCCGCTATCTGATTTCGTTTTACTAGCACCCAATTTCTCTCTGTCCACCCACCCGCCCCTTTGTCTTGAAATCCTCCCCTTCCACCCCTCTCTCCCTCCCCCTTTTCTCTTTATTTTATCACTCCCCGTTGTTTGAAATCCTCCATCATGTTGTTCAAAGGCATCAAATATGCATGTGCGACGTGCATCAAGGTAAGGAAAAAAAAAGATAAAAAAAAAATTTCGATCCATTTGCCATTTGCTCATTGGAAAGTGTCTTTTTCAGGGTCATCGTTCGTCCAACTGCAACCATGTGGATCGTCCATTGTTTGAGATCCGCAAAAAGGGCCGTCCCATCAGCCAATGCACTGTGTGTCGTGATTTGCGCAAGACAAAGCAAGTGCACGCAAAATGTTCCTGCACGCACAAGTCGAACAAGGAGCAGATGCCCGTGTGGCTGCATCAAATGGAAGAGCAAGACAAGGATGCATCCTGCAGCTGCTCAGATGCTTCGCATGAGCACCATGGCGCCAAGGTTGGTCCGCCAAAGGTGATGACGCCGCCATCGTCGTATTCATGGGCCGTCATCACGCAGCCGCCCGAGTCCAACCTGTTCCCAGAACCAAACGACGATCAAGGCAATTTGGGCCTGATTTTCCATAAATCCAGTACGCAGCGTTTTCTTGATGGCCAACCACGCCCACCACGCAAGAAATCCACGACAAAGACGAAGCGCCCGGCATCGCCGCATCCTTCTGCTGTCCAGCACCATGCACTGGCGCCTTCTACGTCGTCTTCCAACACCACATCGTCGTCGTCGTCGTCGGCATCGCCCACGGTCGCCGCCAATGGCTTCATGGCGGTCGAAAAGCATGCCGATGACACCCTCATGTCCATCCTGGACCTTCCATCGTCCTCGGCTCTTGCTGTCGCGCCGCCCACCGAGGAAGCCGACTTGTCTGCGATTCTCGACAATGTCTTTCGACCCATTGACCAGGAATTCAAGTTGGAAGATGCAGATTTCAAGATGGATGGCGTAGAAATGGCCTCGCCGGCCTCGTTGTATGGTCCTTCGGCCGCTGCCGCCGCACTGGATGCCATGATCATCGATGGCACATCGTCGCCTTCGTTTGACCAGCAACAACAGACTCCCTTGGCCATCGACACCGCCCAGGTCAATGCAATGCTCCTTTCGAACAATACAAGCAGCCCAATGTACGCGGCCTCGAGTTCCATGGCACCTGCCCAACAACCTCAGCAGCCTCAGCAGCCTCAGCAACCTCAGCAACAACAACAACAACAACAATCGGGTTGCTGCGGCACCATGCTCGAGTCGTCGGCTTCCATGTGCCAAAATGGCCAAGTTGGTATGGGCGAGTCGGTTATCATTACCATTGCCCCGCTTTCCGCCACGACGCATCACCCATTGCAAGATCAATTGCGCACACGCATCGTCACTTGCTATTGCGGCAATACATGCACTTGCCCAGGCTGCCTCGTCCACCCAGGCGATTTCCGCGTCGGTGACCAATTCATGGACCCCTTTGCAGGCTTCCCCGCCTCGTCGTCGTCCGCCTGTCCCTCGTCCACCGCGTCAAGCATCTACTCGGCATCCGATGACGAGGAAATCGAGACCATGGCCCCTCAGCACGCACTCTACTAAGCCATTGCAAAGCTGTAAAAGGCCCTTTCCGTTCCTTTTTTTTTCTTCTCATTTGTACAGTCCCCGTTCCTCCCAACCCCCGTATTATTGTCTAATCCGTCCCCCTCCCCGTCCCCTTCCAATCCGTATGATTTTGTATATAGTTTTTTGAATTAAAAACAAGTCACCCTCTCTTTGAGAGGTCGTTTTCCGCTAAAATCGAGCTTTTTTGGGCCGCTGGATGCCTTTAGAATGGTCCATTTTTCTAGCAACACGAACTCTTGCTCTGGGATAAAAAAGCAAGTGATACGCGCACACTCGTGGAAACATTTAAAAAAATCAGGTAATGACGTCGATGAGGGGGTGTGATTTTGTTTGGATGGGCAAAAAGCGATGAACTCATGACATCCACACTGGCGCGCATGTGTGTGTTTTTGCTCTTTTTTTTATGTTGGCCAATTCGGCGTTGCACAATCAAACAAGCCAAGAATGATGGAAAGCCATATTTGTCGATCCGCAGGAAAAAAAAAAAAAAAAAAAAAAAAAAAAAAAAAAAAAAAAAAAAAAAAAAAAAAAAAAAAAAAAAAAAAAAGGCTGCATGGACGACAGCCACAATATCAAAAAAGGGGATGTCGGGCCACACAGACTAATGGTTTTATTTTATTTTTTTTATGCACGAAGGGTAGGGACGGGCGGGAAACGCGGCGCATCTTATATCCAAGCAGCAAGTCCACACGGCTCGTGTTTTTACGTAACGGCTAGAAACAGGCTGAGCTTTTGCCTTGGTTTTTGCATCAATTCCTTCTCAATGACCCTGCCCCCACTCGGATGATCATTCACGGCGACCTTTTGCGACGTGGCGCCTCGGTGTGTTCGTGCGAAAAGCCCCTGTCATCTGATAAAAGTCCCCTTTCCTCAATGCTTGCCCTTTTGCTCGATCGATCAAACCTGACGTCAACGGCAGAGACAAAGCAAGTCGTAGAAAACCAGCAAAAAGAGACCACACGGCCGCCCATTGGTCCTCGCCGCCCACAAATCGTAAAAAAGAGCAAAAATTTCAGCATTTGTCAAGCCCCATTGGGCTCTTTTGCCGGTGGCCATGTCTCACTGCTTGCCTTTCGGGAGACGATAACGCGTGGAATTGGCCATCATCCCGTAGAAATGAGCCATGGAGCGGCGCAAAAGCAAAAAGGCACATGTTGGCATCAAACAACCAAAAACAACCAATTTGGTCGCGGAATAAAAAAAAAACAAGGTTGGTCAAGGTTTGTGTCGCACAATCCTGTAGACGGAGGCTCCGCCCATGGCCCATGAACCATGGGGAGATCACAAAAATGCGACATTTTTGTGATTGGCTGCCATGGTGGCGCGCACCACCCAAGCACCTCATTTGGCACGACACGTCAACGTGGCGGGTTGTGCGCGCGTTGGCAATCACACCCTCTCTCTTGTCACAAAATCGACCACGTCGCTCGCTTTGCTTGTTTTCTCGTGATTTTTTCGCGTTTTGCACCAAAGACCAGGCCAATGTTCTGCTCAAGGCTTGTCCAATAGCAATGGATTGAATGCGGCCCGTGCACATTGAACCGTGGGGGGCCCGTGAAACAGCCGGGCGCGCGCTGAGCAAAAAAAAAAAAAAAAAAAATAAGAAAAAGGAAAAACAGGGCAAATCGGCTCCCAGGCAAATCGGCAACCTTCAAAACTAAGCGACGCCACCATCGAGAGAAATCGCGTGCACATGTGATGGTTGACTCCCCCCTTTTTTTTCCCTCCCTCCCATCCGCGCGTCGATCACAGGTTCAATCGTTACAAGGCTGCGCCCCCGCTCTCTCCAATGGCTCCAAAGCGCCCAATTTTGTATTTGGACGCGTCTAGACGCGTCTTTTGTGCAGCCTTGGCACGTGATGCACAGGTGTGTGTGTGTCAATGACAGAAAAAAAAGGGGGAGGATTTGTATTGCATGAAGATGAATTGAAAATAGATAAAAAAAAAAGTCACAATAGCCGTGCATGTCTAAAAATTTGTAAAAACACGACTATTGATTAAGAGTCAAAAAGAATTGAGAGGGGGTATTTCCTTAAAAACCGACGAGACGCATCAGCAAGTAGCCAATGGTGGTGACGCAGGCCGTGGCCATGATGCTGGACGGAATGCCATTGCGGATAAAGTCCTTGCTGCTGAGGTACGGCTTGCCCAGCTCGTTTTCCTGGGCAATGGCATTCATGTTGGGGAACCCGGACACGGCGAGGCCCATGGCGCACGAGCAGACGAATGCGGCTCCCTTTTAGCATTAAAAGGAAGAAAAAAAAAAAAGATCAGAAAACGTGCTTTTTTCCCCATTATTTTTTTTTTTTGAGCTTTTTACCAAGACAAGCAGATTGGCCTGGGGGACGTCCATGCGATTGCCGACCTCGGCGACGATGGGGAGGATGATGAGGGCGGCGACGGTGTGGCTGATAAAAGTGGCAATGACAAGCACGAGGAAGCTAAAGACCAAAAGCACCTTGAAAGCGGAATAGCCCTCGACAAAGTGTTCGATATGCTCTGCAATGGTGTGCAAGAGGCCCGAGCTCTCGACAGCCTTGCCCAAGGCGATGCCGCCCATGGCGAGCATGATGACATTCCACAAAAAGTTGTTAAAGTCGTCCTTTGTCAGCAGCCCCGTGCCGAAGAACGCAATGAGCGGCAGAAGCGCAATGACGCCCATGTCGCCAAAAATGTCCTCGTACGTGTGCGCCAGGCACCACAGCGCAATGGTCACGACGGTCACCACGCAAATGTAGACTTGCGTCCAATTGACCGGCTCAGGCGACGCGCGGATCGGGTGGATATGCGTCGTCTGCTTCTCGGGCGCGTAGCTCCACAGCAAAAACAGCCAAATCAACCCATTGCCCACCAAGCACAGCGGGATCGACACAAGGAACCATTGGAGCCATGATGGCGGCGGCGACATGTTTTGAATCGCAATCACATTCTGGGGCGATGAGATTGGTGACGCCATCCCGCCCAAATTTGACGCCAACGCAATGCCCAGAATCAAGCACGGTGCAAATCGAGAGTCCACTGGCAGCGTGCGCAGGATTGGCTAAAAAAAATAAAAAGAGAGAGAGAGAGAAAGATGGTTGATGGTGAGTCATCGAAGCATGTTTCCACGTTTTTCCTTTTTTTTTCTCTCTCTATCTCTCTGGGTGTGTACCTGAATCAAGGAAAAGCAGAGGACAGGCGCGGCCACGTTGCTGATCCACATGCTAGCAATGGTGGCAACGAGCATGTTGACGAGCAACACACGATTGGGCCGCGTGCCGGCCTTTGACAGCACAAACGTGGCCATGGATTTGGCAATGCCAAACTTGCTGAGAGCGCCAGCAATGGCGAACCCGCCGAGCAGCAACATGATCACGGGCGAAAACATGGCCGAAAACACGCGTTTCGTCGCGTCGGGCGCAGATAGACGCGTGCCGTCATCCGAACGCATCACGCGCAGCGTGATCACCAAAAAGGGCACGAGTAGCGCCGTGACAAACAGGGGCATCACCTAAAAGTTCAAAAAAAAAAAAAAGATGAGATTTGGGCATTGGAAAAGAATCACACGGAACACACGGCCCGTGGGCGCTCTGTTTTTCCTCCTCCTCCCCCTTTTTTGTTATTGTTTGATGTGTGTCATCATGCATGATGGACGTTACCTCGCCGGCCCACAAGAGTGAGGCAAAGACCAAAATAGCAAAGCAGCGATTCTGTTCCACATGATCAAACAGATTGAGGTGCAGCAGCGAGTAAAAGATCAAGACGGAGGCCAGGAGGAATAGGCCAGAGGTCAATTGATCACGATCAAAGACAAAGGCGCCACAAGGCGTGCGGAGCACCAATGGCTTGATCTCACTGACCCCGACGCTCTGGATCTTGCGTTCCTGCCCAACCATGTCGCGCCAGACCGTGTTGCGCTCCCACACAATATGTTCACGCAGATGCGTCTTGAGCTCGTCAATCGCTTGGTCCAATTGGCCCTGTGTCGTCAAAAGCGCATAGCCCCTTTCGGTTTCTTGGATCCGCTCGTTCAGTCGCGTCTTTGTCGCCGTCTTGAACGGATACGCTTGCTGCACAAACGTCGCCAAATAATACCGCTTCAGATTGCTGCCGGTGATCTTGTCGTATTTCTTCAAAATCTTGGAATACGCCGTCAAATTCAGCGCGACAAACGACTTTAGCTCGGAAAGCAAGACAAACAAATTGATCGTCCGCTTGCGCAACTCCAAAAACGCTTGCGGATGCCCACCTTCCATGTGTTCGTCTTGCTCAGGGTCCGTCTCGGCCATATTTTGCGTCACAATGTTGGGCGGCATGTCATACGATGCCACATCCGCGAGCAATTCGCGCCGAGGGAACGTCGACCCGCTCGTCGACGGCTGCGGTTGCAAGAATGTCGTCTCCTCGGGCCGCGACGACGATGTCAGCGTCAATGGGCTCGCCGGTCGTGGCGCTTGTGAAGGATCAAGCGCCTCGTAATCCATCAAAAGACGGTCCAATTCCTCATACAGCTCCGCCTCCTTTTTGCTGTAAAACTTGACAATCTTCTCCAGCGCCTTGTCCAGCGCCTCTGTAAACCGAGCATTGTGCGCCTCGTCGCGGCTGCCAATCAGTGCCGTTCGCTCGTCAGACGGTCCACGCTCAATATCTTCCAGACCATACTGCACTTGGTCCTTTTCAATGGTATATATGAGCTTTTTGAGATTGGAATACCTAAAAAAGATAAAGAAAAAGATAAAGAAAAAGCGTCAGCGCTTCAATTGGCTCTCTTTCCGACTTTTTTTATAGCCTTTTTGTCGCTAATTTCGCGGAATTGGTGCTTACGGCAGGTAGTACTCGGCCCAGTCAGGTACAGCGTTGAACTGTATCTGGTGCGAGAACTTCATGGTCTTGCTTGGAAAGGAGAAGAAAGTGGAAAAAGAAAAAGGAAAAAAGAGAGAAATCGAAAATTGGCTGGCTTTTTTTTTTTGCGCAATTCAAACTCAAACCAGGCCCGCTCTCCACCCAAAAAGTGCGCCCAATGCACGCCGTTGCCCCATCACACACCAACTTCTCCTTTTAGTCCACGCCCCGCCCGCCGCCCTGCTTGCAGAGCCCCTGCTCAGCAAAAAAAAAAAAAAAAAAAAGATATAAAGCCGCTTTAAAAAAAAAATGAAAAAATGGGTCACGGACCCGCGTGGCTCGCATTGTTCACGCGTGTGCACCGCGCCGCACGCTGGGAGGGGGTGTCGTCTCATGCTGCGATCACGATCCACGTTTGCCCTTGGCCAATCAATCGCAAAAACACGTCCATCGTGGCCTCGTTCATAGGGGCTCGTTGCAAGAGGCGTAAAAAAATCTTCCTCTCCCCTTTTTTTTCCACCCCGCCCCTCCTTTTTTTATCGCTTTCCCTTGCCTCCCCCCTGCATCACATGCTCTCACTCCATCAAATGACAGCCACACACACTCCAATGGGTCGGTTCTTTTTACTGGACGCCTTTAAATAATGCCTTTCTGCCTCCTTGCCACCTTGCATGACCCTGCGCTTCTGTGCCTCTGTGCCTCTCCTTTTTGCTTTCCCTTGGGAACACGCTTTTCTGCTTTATTTGACGGGGTATATGACGATGATGAGAGGGGAGGAGGGAAAGAATGCGACAAAATGGATGATGTTGCACACTTTTTTTTTTTTTTTGGTCTGCGCGTCCTCGCTTCGCCATTAAAACAAGGCAATTGGCGGCGCGACAGGACAACCTTCGGTCATTTTTTTGTTCATTTTCGTGGGATGCTCACTTTTTTTTTCATCTACTCTGCGACGGCGGCAACGACCTCCTCGGTGTGGTCGAGACCGGGGATGATGCCCATGCTATTTTCTTCCTTGGGTAGATTGGGCAGCACCGCCGCAATGACCACAAGCGCCACAACAGCCATCAATGCAAGGATCTTGAGCCCACACATGCATCGCGTCGTGCCTTTGTGTTCGCCTTCATCCGACGACGTGCTGATTGTCGCCTTTTCCTCATCCTGCATCTGATGCCTTGATTTGAGATAACGTACGAGGGCCATGGCGGGTCGTGAAAACGTGGATAGTTGTACGTGGAGCAAAACACGTAACGGGTGGAAAAAGGGGAGGAAATGAAAAAGAAAATTGTAAAAAACAGCAGAACAATTGGCTCCAATGGGTCAAGGCCGGGAGTTTTTTTTTTTTTTTTCATTGCTGACGCGTGCGTGTGCCGAGTGGTGGCCTTTTGGACCCATTGCATTGTAAAGAAAAAAAATGCGTGCCATTATTATGGCCCCCGCTGGCGGCCGACGAGGCCCATTGTGCGTTGCCTCCCCCCTCCCCACTCACGCCCTGTGCGGTCAGACCCACAGTCAAGGGACATTTTGACAGAAAAGAAAGAAGCGCCAAGACTTGCCCCGTTTATCGGCACATCATGCCATTTTGCGACACAAGCCACGATGCTCTTTTTTCTTTTTCTTTTTTTTTCGTCTTTTTTCATCCTTGTACACGCATATTCTCAGAATGGCCACATTGCCAATTGCCTTGTTCGTTTGACTTGGTCATTGCGAATTGATTATGAGAGCAAGGGGCGAAATTGATGTGTGTGACCCGGAAAAAAGGGTGCACAGCAACAAAAACCCAGTGCCGGAGATGTGTGGCTGTTACACACGCACACGACGCACCACTGCGGTCTTTTTTTTTTCTATTTTTCTTTTTCCATCGCTCAAAGAAACATCCCCTTGCTCCTTGCTCCTTTTTCCCTTTTTCTTTTCTCATTTGCTTCGTCCCCCCAATCCCCTAATAATTTTAGACTCACTTTTACATATACAATGGTCAATACAAGCCTGATCTTCCGCATCGTAAATATCATTGCTGCCGCGTTTATGATTGTCGGTGGCGTGTCACTGATCATCAGTGGAGGTAAAAAAAAAAAAAAAAAAAAAAAAAAAGGATTTTGTTCTGTGTTTTGGGCCATTGGCGGCGCGTGGCACATGCGCAAGGCACGTCCAACCTGTCACAGAGAATCCAGGCTCAATCCCATTTCTTTTTTTGTGATTCTCCGTTTCATCAGGCTTTCCCAACTTTATTCTTGCCATCTTTTGCATGTAAGTGTCTCTCTCTCTCATGGTCAAAAAGGGGCCTGGGAGCGTGTGTGTCAAGCTGACAATGTTGCTCTTTTGCTAGATTGTTTGGCCTGATTGTGATTTTGTTCGAATTCAAGTTGCCGCGACCGGTGACCAAGCTCGCCTCGTTTTTGTTCTCGTTTTTGGGCCGAGGCTTGCTGTACATTGGCGTGGGCTGCATCATGCTCAACTATTTGACATTGTCGATTGTGTGCGGCGTGTTTGACATTGTGATTGGCGTCGGGTATGTAGTGTGCCACTTTATGCCAAGCATCGATGCCCCAAGCAACATGCAATTCAGCACATTTGAGAACATCATCGGTGTCAGCAGTCTCGGTGCCGCGTCGCACTACGCATCGTCGCCCTCGGCGCCGCCCGCCACGCCCAGCCTCAGCCAACAGGCCTATGGCATGTCGCCCAGCGCCAACAACAGCAGCTACGCCGTCCCCAGTCCAACCTACACAAACACAAACACCAGCGGCGCGTACGCCATGCCCCCCACCGTCGCCGCTTACCCACAAAAGACCTACCTGCCCGACGAATCACACATTGTATAGATCCATCACTTGTACCACCTTTTTCATCCATTAAAACGCCCACGCAATGGATCGCGGGCTTGCATCACGTACTGTAAAGATGGACGCACAAGGTCGCAATGGCATAGGTGGAAGGAGAAAAGAGAGAAACACAGAGACGACGCGTCATGCAGAGCGCGTAAAAAAATGCATCTTGGTGGTGCGTCGGATTTAGGGCGCTTCGCGTGTGAGTGCCCCCACTGACAGTGTGTCACTCTGTTTCATCATCGCCATCACGAAAAAAAAAGCACGCATCCATCAGAAATTCATCGAAAAAATTCGAGAAGATCGAAATTTCATCATTTCCGGATCGAACGCGCGAAATTACTATCCTTGGGCGTGCCACAACTTGCGCCGTTAGCAAGAGGCGCGCCAGAGCTTCATTTCGTCTGCGCTGAGTTTGGCCCGACGGACGCGCATTCCACCTGTAAAATACGAGCACGAAATAAATCGTGGCAGGCACCCAAAACCAAAAGTTGAAAAATGGGTCTCCAGAATTCCACCAAACTTGCACAAGAAACAATACCCATGGGGAAACCACGAAAAACACAAAACACGAACGCGTTCCTTCTGCACGCTGGCGCGACACGTGCGATTTTAGGTTAAACTTTCAATGCGAATATCACGGCAAGAACGCGCCACAACGCCGCGCTAATACATCCACGATCTAGAAACGCCCCAGGTGCGTGAATTTAATGAGGTCAATGGGCAGCTACCACCACTGTGCCGCAGACCATCGCCCATCCAAAATGACGGAAAACGAGCTCAATTTTATTTGGCGTCTGTTTTGGCAGAATTCGTTTGTTTTTACAGATCACCAGCATCTATAGATGCAGCAGAGCGCGCTCTTTCTGATGATTCAAGTTTCGAGGCGAAACAGCCACACCTCGTCGAGTTGGCCTTGGGCGGAAAACTTGATCAAAAACGCATGTAAGCGCGTTATTCGCCAAAACCAAGTGATGAACCCCTCGTTTTTACGCTCATTTCGTTGATAAACAAGTCGTGTTTATCTAGGATGTGAATGGCACGGCGATTTGAGGACCTAAATCTGAACCTTGGAAAAGGCCGACTCTACACGTTGGAAAATCGGTGAAAAATCGCGATTTCTCCAAATTGGCACAGCACGTCATCGAGTGATCGTTGCTCCTTGAAGTTTTTACAGTTGAATAACTTAGCATACACCTTTTCAGAAACGAATTAAAACCGGGGATCGATCGGGCCGTTGACGAGAAAATCGACATTTTCATATTAATATCCAATTTTGGCCTTGGCGAGCCCAAGTTGTTATTGGATCAGGCTGAAGCTGCACAACCGAGAACAGAAAGAAAGACACATGAACACAAATAAAACCAATGCAAGTGCCAAATTATTGTCTTGTTTTTTTGGGGGGTCGCCGTCGGGTCACTGCCGGCTACGAAAGGCACATCGAAATGAATCAGAAATGGATGAGACTATTTGTTCGTTCACACACACACACACACACACAAAAAAAGAGACCCATGTCCCTTTTGAGCCCGCTCGAGCCCTCTTTTTTTTTTTTTTTTTTTTTTTTTTTTTTTTGTCATTGTTCCCATTTTCATCTTGCGGGTCTCTTGGAAATGTGATCTTGTCACAATTTCGCATTTCTTCTAGATTTGGCGACACGTCCGGGGCCACGCCTCCCTTGAAAGTCGCGTGTGTTCATGCCAATTGTCCTAGTCGGCCACCGTGTTGTCTCATGGTGTGATTCACGCTTTTTGATTTTGCATCGTCGTGATTGTTTTAGGTAAAAAAAAAAAAAAGGGTGTTGAATGATACATTACGCGCAGTGCATCCTCATGGGTAAGAATGGCTCGTCTTATTATTAGGAAAAAGTGCGCCGTGCTAGAAAATCACTGCTGGCGTGGGACGATCGCTGGTAAAAAATGGGGCCTTGTTCACTTGCTTTTTTTATTGATGGTCCAAAGAGAAGAGAACTTGTACACTAATCCAAATGACCAGCCATGATCTGCGCGATGACTAGTGTTGTGCGCTCCATATTGAGCAAATGATCGGCGTCCTCGTTTGTGACAACGATTGACAAAACGCGAAAGTTGGACTCGGGAAGTTGCTCGTCGTGGAGGATCAATCGGCAATGGTGGGAAATCGAAATATCGTACAAAGAAGACATATGGCTGGCCACGCGGCCGACAAGGATGTTAGCCATATTGGATGAGACAAGAATTCCATTGCGAATTTTCTGCGCGTCTAATAATAAAAAAATGAACATTTGGGATGCTTTTCATGGTACGTAACCTGTCGTACCTGTTGTTCCTGGAGCTGCTGATTTCGGCTGGACGCGAAGATAATCGTTGCCGTACGAGCAATGCTCCAGACATCGCCGAACAAAGTCTACATGGTGTCGTTTGAATCACCTGGATTCCGCCCGACCGGGAGCCGGATATCCACTTGGACGGGGGAGCCATGAATCGCCTGTCGAATGCCATTTAATTATCGAGTCTTGACAAGAAAGCGCATGTGAATTTTCTGTTCCATTGTACAAAAAAAAAGAATTGAAGAAGAAAAACACGAAAATCATCCAACAAAAAAAAAGGTACTTATATTGGAATTGATGCGAAATCTCGGCTCTCCCTCAATGCAAAGCGCGCGCCCGGTGATCATCGCTGAATTCTTCTGCGCGCTTTGTTTCTCCGGGTTGTGATGAGCCAGAAATGGCACCAGCTGCGCCAGGTCACAGAAGTCAACGCGCACGAGTGTTATGTTCCAGCCCAACAAAACCGATGCGCGACTTTTGGCACATTTGCAGCTCCCGATTGAAAAGTTTAAAGATTCAACCGATATTTGTTCGCCAACAGACAAGGCAAATCACAAATGGCTGCTCTAACAAAAGATGCAGAATTTGATTCCTTGTCGAATGAATCCAGTTTCTTCACTGCTGTATGACCAAAACTGCTTGAGAAAATGTAAGTTTTTTTTAAAAAATTGACTTTGATCACCATTTTCTCGAAAACTACTCGATTGACTCCCGATTTTTATTGCAGATTTACTTAATAGAAAGAGGGGGGACAAATAATGCATGATGCCTACGAGCCTACCTAAACTATGATATATTTGTGGACTTAAGTCAAGAATTGGGCAATCCAATTGGCTTTTTGATTGCACTTGGCCTTGCTTTTCTGATGCTTTGACACACGTACTACAGTAGGGTTAATTATTTTACTATTCTAAGTCGCGTGGTGAAGTTTGAAATGCATGTCAAATTGCTGGGTTTTGAGCACTTGCCGACTTTGCTGCGATATTTTCCAATTTTTGCGGTTTGTTCTACTGCAAGAGCCTCAAAATCGACTTAATTTGCAACTCTGTCCACTAAAACGATGTAAAATTTAATTTAGAATCGAATACTGTACGGTTCTCACAAGATGTTCTTCGTTAACTTAATAAAATTTCTTCGACATTACGTATTATACTGTAACCGAACTTTACGTACGCGATTTTGAAATTTAATTTAGTGGCGGCAAAAAAAAGTGCGATTATGATACTGTACGTCGTGTCAACAAAACAAGCACAGTGTTTTTACTAATAAATAAACGAGCTTGGCTCGAAAGTAACACCACCATTCAATTCTAAATCAAATTTTACTGTACTGTTGTACGGTACTGTACTGTACTGTACGTATTGTACTGTACATCCAGGGTCATCGCATTAATAAGTCATCTCAGTGCGTTCCTGCTGGGCGTCCAGCAGCAATCAAGAGATTAAAAAACCATATCAAAATAAAAAATAACTCAGCTGCTGTCCGATTCTCGACTTTTGAACTACAGAAGAAAATCATTGATACACGAGTAGACCTGTTCTCTGGAGGAGCCATCCTTGCCAATGACCATTGCTCTGTACAGTACGATAATGCTTTGCACCGTCGAAGCAGCGGCGGGAAGCGCAGCAGCAGCATGTACGGGACTCATTACAGTACTACTGTACTCGACGCCCCCCACCGCGAGCCACAAAAAAGCCCCTCCTCATCATCGTATCATACTCAACAACCAAGACTACTCTACTGTGCGGCGGCTGCAGTATCTCATATCAAGAAGGTGGTGTGCCTCTTGGATACTGTATTATGATGATACAAAGGATTATGGCCAGAAAGAATTGCTTGACAATTGGGTCACGAATCTGGAATGTACAGTATTCGCCACCACCACAAGGAGTGTTCGGCTCGATACGATATCATCAGTCGCCATTACTGTATGATATTGGACCAAGCACGGGACAACATTTCTCACCCACTGCAGAAGACACTATGATGATAGCGTGCGTGTACCTGGACCAATCTGCCACTGTTGACGATACTGTAATAATGTCAAGACGACGAGGACGACGAGGACGGACGATGCTCGCTCGCTATTACTGTAATACAGTATTATCTACTGTATCATAAGCCTAATGTCATCAACATCATCATGTGCCAGTACAGTACATGCATGATGGTGAAGTGCGCCAAAATAATCGCGTAAATTCTCGTAAAGTGCGACGATTATTATTACAGTAAATCTCGAAATTTGTTTAAGTTAACGGACACCGTCGTGTGACAACTTTATTCGATTCTAAATCAAATTTTACATCATCTGGTGGCTACGTGGACAGAATTATTACGAATTGAGCGATTTTTAAAGCAGCACTTGTATTAGAGCAAACTTCAAAGACAGTGCGAAAAAAAATCGGCGCAAATCGCTTAAGTGCTCAAAATCCAGCAATCTGACATGCATTTCAGACTTCACCATGCGGTTTACAGTATTTAAAATCATCAATTACCCCTAAGAATAACTTCTGTGTCAAAGAATCGCAAATGCGAGCGAAGAAGCCAAGTGCACTCAAAGTGCCAATGCGATTGCCCAATTCTCGATTTATTATGAACAGAAAATAATCCTAGCTAGGCGATGATGCATACAGTACTACTGTACATACGCCGCACGGTAAACATTTGTGCAGTATTACAGAGTATGATGTATGATACACTTGCAAAATCCGATCAAACATTTTTTGATGATTTAAATTTTTAAATTCCAGTATTTTCTTGTTGACAACAGCGAAAAGAAAAACTCATGGCATTTTTAACCCGTTGTATAAAGCGGCTATCAAATCTCTATCGAATGGAACCAATTTCTTCACCGATGGTCGATGGCCACTACAGTACTACTGTAAACTCCTCGTAGAAGAAAAATCCACCACTTTTTCACCACCAAGATAGGTATTTACGTAATGGCGATTTCTTTTCTCGACAACGGTCAAGTTGACCTGTAATTTTTATCCCAGATTTGATAATAAACAGGTGGGGGCAAAGCATCTAATGGGATGACTTCTTGCAGCGCGGCGCTGGCTTAAGTTTGAAAATTTTACACCAGTCATTTGCTTGGGCAGGCAGCAGCCCACCACCACCACCACACACCGAGTAAAAAAAAAATACAGTATAGTAAAAATAAAAATTCCATGCAATCCACGCACCTTCATATTTGGAAGTGTCAAACCTTAAATTTTTGCAAAAAAAAAATCTTGACCAAAGTAGGCACTTTTTCTCAGTCGATCGCTGTTCATGCGCCACTCTTTGGGCTTTTTTCTAAAGTTGAGGCAATTTGCCATTTTGTCTGCCGATAGCAAATTGTCGGAACTACCTGTTTGGGATGCATTGATCACTCGGAGTTCGAATTTTCCCAAATTTGGCATTTTCTGAGATTGAAATATGTGACCCCTGAGTGACCCCTGAATTTTTCAAAAGTGGTCGTAGGCTCGTAGCGCTTTGGGGGTTTAAGCTTTTTTGTTGCAAATTTTGCGCTGTGTTCGATGCAGCTGTTTTTGAGCGGGATCGACCATGCAGATGGCGAGATGAATGCAAAATAAGCCAAATCTGACCTTTTTGGCATTTTCGAGTGCAAAAATATTCGGGCGAGCCCGTCCTGCGCCCTGGGCCGTAGTTGATGTCGTAACGCATTTTTCAATGGTGGGCAAGTAGACTGTAAAAAAATTTCTGGAAGCACAGCGGGCCGCCAAAGTCTGAAAAACATGCTCTTGGTTTTAATAGGCAATTGTATGTGTGCTTTTTCATGCAGCAGTGTACGGTAGTGCCGCGCTGTGCGTGTCAGGTACATACACCGTATATCATACGTAAAATTGACAGCGCGCGTCAGGTTCATCTATCCATTGAGATTAAAAATGGACAGTTGTTCATCAAGCACGACGATTGATTAATGCCTTTGTGATGTAAAATCCGACAAAACGGATCAAAAATACAGTAGAACATCATCATTGTGCTTTTGTGCATTTTCTCGGACGCTGGCGGCAGGCCGATTTTTCCCAGACAGATATCATACAGTAGAGGACAGGACGCATACTTGCAGCAATCTCCGTAATAGAAAGAAGGTGAGAGGCAGTATAGGTAATACAGTACTTGCTTGTAGCATCACAATATCAGCGTCGTGAGACGACCAGTGCATTTTTTCCAGCATTTTTGTCTCTGGCTACTTCGAAACTCTTGCCAATGCCGTCCAAGGACCTCTCCATCAAGCTTCATTCGTTTACTTTTGTCGCATTCATTGCCCGTGCAGACAAAAGATGTTGATGGCGGTATCATAAAGAACGTGCAAGAAAAAATAAAAGTTGCGATTGCTTTCTTCTTGATCTGCTTCTATCACATGTTTTTTAAGCGTCACGACGGTGCACTGCTGCGGGCTGCAATGGACGGCACGGATATCATAGCCGTGCACAAGAACATGCTGCAATCAAAAAATAACCCAAGGCCACGGGTCCAAAAAAAAAAGTATCAATACAAGGTGTCTTTATTCAAATGTAATAAGAGCTAGGGTCGACGAGGCGGATAGTCTCATCTTTTGGAAGTTGTGCCGCGGGCGGTGGTGGGGATGTCGGGCTTGGCGAGGCGGATGCGATGGGAGGGTGCGTAGAAGGGGATGCTTGTTGTTGAGGATGCGGATGAGGATGAGGATGCTGCTGAGAAGAGGGGGTTGTGTATGTGGGCGTGGAGGTGTTATTGGGCAATGCAAAAGAAGAGGACACAGACGACGCCGACGAGGCGGATGACGAGGGCACCGACGACGATGGCTGCTGCTGCTGCTGCGTGGGCGATGATTGCGGTTGCTGCTGCTGCGGATGCTGCTCTTCCTTGGTTTGTTGGGTAGGCGTGGTGGTGGTATCCATGAGGGTGGTGTACGAGGCATTGGTCGACGCGTTCAGGTTGTCAAAGAGGGCCGTGGCTTGCTCGTAGCCGCTGAAGATCAGCTCGGTCATACTGTCATTCAATAACCCGTCCAAATCCGAGGGCTGCGCAATGATGTGCATTGGCATGGCCGCTGTCGCGTTGGCGGCAAGGAAGGCCTGGTCCGCGGCCACATTGATGGACGCTGCATTTAATGTGTCATTGTTGTGTTGGTGATGGTGCGTCGTTTCGTGTGGTGAGGCGAGCAAAGACGGCGACGCGGGGCCTGGCTGTGGTTGTGGCTGATAGGGCGCGGGTGGGAACGCGTTGTGCATGAAATTGCTCGTTGCACGCGACAAGTATGGGAAAATCATGGAAGGCGGGATGGGCGATGGGGTTGCAAGTAATGCAGCAGCCGATGCAGGCACCGACGACGGCGATGACGACGACGACGGCGACGACATGGGCATGCCTGATGATGGCGAAGTTGCCGCAGCAGCAAGCACGTGATTGGACGCGTGCAACGACGATGGATGGTGTGGACTGGCCATGGCCTCATGCGGTGAATGGTGGTGATGTTGGTGTTGCTGGGACCATGGCGACCGCAATAATGCCTGCTGCTGATGCTGATGCTGATGGTGCTGTTGCAATTGTTGCTGCTGTTGTTGATGCTGTTGCTGCTGCTGTTGCAATTGTTGCGAATGAGGATGATGTTGTGCATCCGAAGCCGATGGCGTCGACGTGGGCTGTCGCGCGCGTTCGCGAATGATATTGGCAAACCCGCGCTGCGTGCGCGACCGAAAGTCGTCGGTGAGCGTCAATTTGCATCGGTTCGTCAAGTAGCGATCGACGAGTCTGCCAAAGTCGGTGTGTGACAGATACGAGCAATTGGCGTCTTTGAGCACACCCATGGTGCGTCCGAGTCGTTCCTTGAGCTGCGGTGATAGCGGGTGGTGCTTGAGCGTCAAGTCCAGGTGGATCGACGCCGCAAGCGTGATGGACATGGAGAAAATGTTGTACACTTTGAGCTCTTCGCGGTATTGCATCATTTGGTCTGCAATGTGGATAATGGCATCGGCTGCTCGACGACACACCGCCTGGCATGTCCGCTTGTCCGATGCCGTGAGGCCCGATTGATACAAAATAATCTGCGTCGTGTGGTACAGAATCCGGATTGTCTTGGCAATGGGCGCCGGCGGGTCCTCGTGCGTATCATCGTCGTCATCGTCATTGTCGCCGCCAGCATTGTCGCCGCCGTTTCTTTCCTTTTGGTTGTCGCCAACATCATCCTGGTCCATGTCCACGTCCTTATCGTCATTGCCGGCGGTCGTGGTCGTCGATATTGCCGTGGCCGGCGGCGATCGCTGCAATGTTGCCACGGACGCGTCGCTTTGCTCCTTTTTGGCGTGTTTTTTGGTCCCCTGGCCGTGGCGTGCGGATGTGCTGGCGACAGCGGCACCACCGTGAGTGGCGACAGGCGCGTAATTGTATTCGAGATACGACGGCAGGTGCAAAAACCAGTCATTGAGGCGCAATTCCAAGTGGCTGTTGCTGTTGCTGCTGGTTTGATCGTTTTCGTCGCTTTCCGGGCTTTTTCGTCGTCGGCGATGACAGTCAAACATATCACCCATGATGGACGCAAGCTCAATCAGCTCTGTGAACGAGGCCATTTGCAGCGATGCCTCTGTGGTGTCATCGCGCAGAGCGGATGGCTGCGGGACGCGCCATTTGAGTTCGCGGTGGTCGAGCTTGTTGAGCTGGTCGTCTTCGAGAATAGGCTTTTTGATGTCCCAGCCCTCCTTGTCCATGTAGATCAGATGCATGTTGGTATAAAAGGAGAGCAGCCCGTCCGTCACATAGATGGACCAGAACGTGCGCCGCCGCAATTCGTGTTGCACCATCGTCAGCGTCGGCTCGGCATTCTTGCCAAGCTGCAGCAAACGCACAAATCGCAAAAGGCATCGCTGCAGCTCGGCACTCTTGCTAAAATCCCCCATCAAAAACGTGTACCAGCACATAATGATCACCGCCTAGAATAATAATAAAAAAAAAAAGATGAGCCCCTTTTTTTTTTTTTTTTTTTTTTTTTTTTTTTTTTTTTTTTTTTTTTTTTTTTTTTTTTTTACCTGCAGGCTTGACAAGGTGACCTGCTCATTTTTGAGATTGTCGAGCAACGAAAGGCAGCGTTCAAAGTACAATCGTTCCAGATCGTCGCGGAATTGCAAGTAGCGTGTGCCCATGGCACAGACGGCGTAGCACAGCATGGGGTCCATCTTTTCTGGATAATGGGCGAGGCGATGGAAATAGTGGTGGCGCGACAACAAGGGTAAAAACAGGTTGAAATTGTTGAAATACTTTTCGGCAAGCTGCATTTGCACACTATGCGGGACCACGTTGTTGGAGAGCGTCGTCTGTTGGTGGAGAGAGAGAGAGAGACGGGGTTGGAAGGGTGGTCATGTGAGTAGTGTTTTCTTATCAATCAAATACAAAATGGGGGAAAAATGGAGAATATCTTACCAATGGCCCGCCGGTGAGCTGATAATCCGCCTCCCACTTATCCTTGACAGCTTTGACAGCGCCGAGCACAAGCTCAAGAATGGCGTTTGCTTTGGTCAGCTGATAAGAGGCTGGGGCCACGACGGCGGTGTCTGCATCTGCATCGGCATCAGCGGCAGATGTCGTGTTTGGCGAAGTTGGCTCAGAGGACCCGGTTGAATTATTGGAGGAGCTCGTGGCACCACCACCAGCACCACGTTGACCCATCAGTGGGTCGTCCAAAGACGCATGGTCGTCGTAATGGCTGTTGTGGTCGTCCTTTTGCCGGCTATCAAGCAACGACCTGTTCCTGGAATGCAGCTTGGCCACACGCTTGGCGCGATTCTCAATCACGTCGCCGTGTCGCTTCAATGGCCCGCGCGGACGCGTGCGCTCGCTGTATTCACACACATGGCCCTTGGCCGTGCACCGCGAACACGTCGGCTGTGCACCGTCACACTTGACCTTTTTCTTGCGACACAGCAAACACGCAAGCGTCACCTTGGTGCGCTTGGGCTTTGTCGGCGTCGTCGACGGCTCGGCCATAAAATTTATACAAGAAAAGCGACGAGGAAGAAGAGAGGGGAGTGGGGAATGGGGAGGAGGGGGGCGAGAGGAGAGTGAGAAGCGAAGAGTGGGGAGAAAGAGAAGAGTGGGGGAAAAAAAGGTATCAAAAAAGAAAAAGAAAGGGAGGAAGACGGGAAAAGAAGAGAAAAAAAAAAGCTGCTGGCTTTTTGCTCAGGATCCTTTTCGTCCAAAAGAAAATGTGCATTGGTTAAGTTTTGGGCGCCCCACTTCGCCTTTGGTTGCCTCCACACATGCACGCCAATCACACAACGGCTACTCCCACACACAAAAAGATCTTTTTTTTTTTTGCCAAATCTCGTCACAAATCACGGTCCCAAGGGCAATCAAATTAATTTTGTGGAAAAAAGTAAAGCCAAAAGAGATCAAGTTTGCGCCATGGAAAACCTTGATCGCGGCTTGTTGACTAGCAACAACTGGGCCAACGGGCTTTGCGAAACCCTGGGCGCGTGTCTTTTTTGTTGTTCCGGTCATCCGGCCCTCCTCCCCCTTTTTGCTTTTTTTCGAATCCCCACAAAAAAAAGGCAATGAAATGAGAATGACCCAACAACCCGTTCTTTTGTTTATCCATTTTTACACCCTTTTTTTAAGCAAATTCAGCATCCATGATTGCTTGTTTTCGCTGTTCCACTGTCTCGGTGCTCCGTGATTAAGCAAATGGACAATCGGCAAGGGCGCTTGGCTATCGGCTCCGATAGAAATCCCATCCCAATTGGTGCTTGAACGGCTGCAAACTGGTTGAAATGGGCATCCGCATCCACCTGACGCGCATCTGTCAGTGCCAAATGAAGGGGCGGGCGGTCCAATGGATACCCATTAGTCAGGGGCGCCGCGCATCATCATCACAAAGGGTGCAGCTCACGTGGATGGTCCACTTTTTTTTTTTTTTTTTGCAAAAAAAAACAGCAGGTTTCGCATCCTTTGGCCCTGCCAAAAAGAGCGCCCAAGCGGAGGTCCTCGGGATGCATTTCAACTCAAAATTACCTAAAGGGATAGACATGGGTGGGAACCTGGTGTCACCGTGGTTGCATCGCTTGCCTTTTTTTGACGTGGATTGCCAAAGGCAGCAGAATTGGCGGGCAACGACGATCACTTGATCCCACAAAACAATAAATAAAGCGAGAGGAGAGATGACCTTTATTGCGTGTGCAAGGGCTTTCTTTTTAATATGGAATGCCTATGAAAACAAAAAAAGATGGACCGTGGGTCAGCCTCTGTTTATCTTTTTTTGTTCTTTTTCGATGAAATCATTTACCATTGGTGACCTTTTGAAAGTAATCGTACATGACGGTGCGCTGGTTTTCGTACGAGTCCTTGATGCGCTGCTGCATAAACGCTGCGGCGACGCGCTCAATCTTGTCTGTCTGGAAACGCGCGCGCATGCGGCGGATGGTGTCGCCCTTGAAGCATGGCAGGCCCGATTCGAGCATTAGCGTGACCAATTGCATGATCTGCTCGGCATGTGGACGCGCCGCCAAGTACGCCTTGACCACCAGCTCCGAGAATTGGCGGAACGCCTGGTGCTGCGCATCGCCGCCCATGATTTGCACCATCTCCGTCGTCAGCTTGAAAGGCGACACCTCCAGGATCCCGCCGCCAGGCGCAATGTCAAAGATGAACCCAAAGTCTATGGAAATGTGGGAGACAAATTGAGCAACAAGAAAGCGAAAATTGGTCGTTTTTTTCTATTTTTTTTTTTTTTTTTTACCAATGTGGACAATGTGGCCGTCGTCATCCAGCATGATGTTGCCATTGTGTCTGTCCTTGATCTGCAGCAGATAGCTGATGACCGAGTAGGCGGCAAGGCTCTGGATAAAGTGGATGCGCGCGCGCTGGAAATGGACGGTGTGCGGACTGCCGTATTTTGCAATGAAATAGTCGTACATGTTGTTCACCTTCTCGCGGCCGAGCTGGTCACGCGAGATCGACTGCGGAATGACGTCAATCACGCCGCGGCCGGGCTCCGTGGCCACCACGCGGTACGGGTACACGTACAAATCGAGCCCCACGCTCGCAAAGATGTTTTTGAACACGGCAATCAATTGCAGTGCAAGCACATCCTGCCGGCAGTCGTCGCCAACCTTGAAAATGGCGCCCTGCCACAGCCGGTACGACAAGGCGTCGTCCTCGTCCTCGCCGTCGGCTGTAGATCCCGATTTTTTGATATCTTGCTCGCTCTCGTGCGACTCGCCCGACGACAGCGACACGTTGCTCGCCGTCCGCAGCAATTGGATCGCACTGTCCGTCTCGCGCGGCTTTTCAATCAGGAACGTCGCCATAAAAGGTGCCTATTTTCATATAAAAACGAAAAATGAGGCCGACGTCTTGCCTTTTTTTTCATGTTGTCTTGCCTTGGCATGACTTTGCAAGGGCCGTCCCGATGTGCGACTGATGTCAATGACATGGCCATCCGGATTACTCGGCAAGTACACGCCCACGTCGACCTTGATCTTTGCAAGCTCCTCATCCAGGCGTTTCTGATAAATAAAAAAAGATGAAAATGATGCTTCTCCCTCTCCCTTTCACTCTTTCTTTCTCTCTCTTACCTTTTGCATTGGCTTCTTTTCGTTTTGGCCAAAGCGGATATATTCTTTGAGGTAGCCCGAGATGGCGGTGATTTCGCCAAAGAATTTAAACTCGCGCTCGTAGAATTGGCGGTCGTCGCCGTCAAACGAGTCGACGAGCCGATGGATGATGCGCTCGAGTGTGGGTTTCATGGGGTCTGGCCGCTCACAGCCCTTGTCGGCATCGACATAATAGTTGGCCTGCATGTTCCAGATGATTTGATGTGCAAACAACGACGACACCTGGCCGGCCTTCATGATGTACCGCTCGACATAGCCAAATTCGTCGTGCCGCAGCGCCTGCACGATCTGCGGCACGTAAAAAAACACAATGTCCACCGAGTAATACTCAAGACTGCGCATCGCATATTGCAGCACCATCGGCTGGTTGCCATACGCCGGCAAAAAGTAATTGGCCGCCGTGATTGCAGGCACAGGCGCCCAATACTTGAGATACTAGAAAGAAGAGAAAGAAAAAAGAAAAAAAAAGGGGGGGGGAAGACGCGTCAGATCAATGCCGCGCATTCGTGGTCCAATTTGGACTCACTTTGAGATCCAGCTTGGCTGTCGGCTGAATTCCGTCGCCAAAGAGCAGGACAAGCGCCTCGGGTACGTGGAGCACGTCCAGGGTATTGTTGGCAATAAGGTTGTTCAGCTCTTGCGTCACAACCGTGCATTGCTTGAAACGCTCGGCCATCTGGATCGCCATGCGCACATTGCGCCGCCACGCATACCGGATCACCGTCTTCCACGCGTCCTATAATTCCAACGAGAAAAAAATCAGCTTCTTTTTTTCTCGAAGGCGAGCGGCTTACATTTGTGGTCAATGTCTTGCCAATGGTGTTTGGGGACAAATTGTGCAAAATACGATCATCTTCGGCGCCATACTCGTCCAATGGATTGCACCACACATTGATGCGATAGATTTCATTCTCAAGCAGCAAAAGCAGCAGCTGTTTAGCCATCTCATGGTCCTGTAGCACACCATCCTTGGTCTTGTCTGTTATTTTTTTTTTTAAAAAAAAAAAAAAGGACGTCAATGCCAAAAAATCATCATGCCCATTCCCCCCCCCAAAAAAAAGAAAAAAAACTTGCCAGCAGAGAACATGCGCAAGCTATCGGACATCCCGGGCTGGATGTAGCTTGAAATCAGGTGATTGAGATTGGGCGTGTCCTTTTGCACCATGCGATACACCTTGATAAGAGTATTCAGCTCGTACAGAGCCAGTGACTTCCACGAACCATAGCGCCAACTGCATTAAAAAAACAATGTGAATGGAGGCACAGCCCTCTATATCTCCTTGCGTCTTTTTATTTTTACCTTGGTGTCAGCTCGAACCAATTGAATGCCATGTCGTACACCAAAGACCGCAATTGATACTCGGCGCACGCTTCTAATTGCGCCGACTTTAAGATGACAAGACCCAGGTACACCATTTGAAAGCGAGGGAGACGCGACAAGGGGTGAGTGCTGCGGAACGCAAAAAAAAAATTAAGTCACTGGTGAGCCTCGACGCGCTTTTTTTATTTTTTTTTTTTGTTTTCCGCACTCGCTTTACCTCATCAGATGCGCGTTTTCAAAGCTGCGACTGAGCAAGATGGTCATCAGATTCACCATGTGCTTGCTCTTGTGCCGAATGGCGAAAAAATGGCTCGTCAGGAATCGGATCCATATCTCATGCGGGCTAAAAAGAAGCGTTGCCGCTTTGCCACGCGCCTTGAGCGTTTCTCCGTCGGACGGCTGGTATGTCATCTTGACCGTGAAAGGATCTTGAATGCTGCAGCACAAAAACACATGGATGAACACCTTTTTTCTTGTTTTTTTCTCTTTTTTTTTTTTTGCTGAGTTCTCATTTCTCCTTTCTCTCTCCCCTCTTACTTGATCACGGGGGAAAAGAGGCCTTTGCGGTGCGACTGCGCCCACGACCAGGCGGCAAGCATCTCAAGCATCAGACGCTCCTGCTGGTCGGGTCGTTCGACAATGACCCAATTCCACACATTGGTGCCCATGCGCAGCGCTTCTGGCGTGAACGCGTAGACCGGGATGCGCACAAGGTCACGCACAAGATCGGGGTGTACCTGGAAAAGAAAACGGACGCGTTAAATCGCGCTTTTTTCTCGCCTTTTTTTTGTTGTTTTCCCTTACCTTTTGCTGTGCAATGATGAATGCTGCCGCCTGCAGTAAGGTCTGCTGGATATGGCGCACGTGGACGTGTTTCTTGGCCTTGAGATCGTCTAGCAGAGACACCATGCGCTGCGCAATATAGTCGTACGGCCCGCGTCCTGCAGAAAATCACAAAATCGATGGCAATTTTTTTTTTTTCGCGTGAGCGTCCCATGAACAATGGCGCCATGCCAGCGTCGCTGTTCTTGTTTTTGCTTTATTACCTGCGCGCTCGGCTGACGTGTACTTGTCAATGGCTTGCACACCGCCCGCATAGTACATTTTGCTCGTAAATCCCTTTGCAAAGTCGGACGACGAGTCAATGTGGATGCCGGCAATGCTCGGACCAAAGGCTGCAAAGGAGAAAAAAAAAAAAGATTAATACCTGAAAATAAAATAACAATGCAAAAAAAAAAAAAAGACTTGCCGACGGCCAATGGATCGGTGGGCGCCGTCTTGCCGACCTGTAACGCAATGGTGCGGCCGAGATGGGCAGATTCAAACATCATGTCGCTGTGCTCCGTGTCGCCCAGATAATCCTGCAAGATGCCGGTCACTTCCAAGGGGCAGCAGTCCATGGACAACAGCAGCCATTTTGTCGCATAATCGCTGAATTGACCGCACAGACGCTGACGCTCGTCATAATCGTCCGACAGCTCTAGCGTGACATTGGCGCGCGTCGACGTAAAGTGATAGATGGGATTGTACTTGGAAAAAAAAATATTGAGTGTCAATTTTTTTTTCGATTTTTGATGCCTTTTTTTTTTTTGTCTTTTTTCTCCTGTTTTTTGTCTTTTTGTCTTTTTTTTTTTCTTTGCAATGCATTGTACCTGATCGCGATATTCGGCGGCACATGAGCGCCAGAGCAGTTGGACGAGTTCCAAAAGCTTGCAGACGAGTGATTTTTGAGCAAAGACCTGTGGAAAGGCGCGGACGATGCGGTCTGTACTGCGGAGGGCGAGGTTGTGGACCTTGTCGAGTCGGTGGCAGCACAATGGCAAGAAATCGTGGATTTGTAGCGTGATGTCGTCATTGAGGGCCTGTTCGCGTGCCTTTAACGACGACACGCGAATGTAATCTGCCGTGACGAGATCCAAGATGGCATCGAGACAGCTGTTCATGGGGCCGCGCACCAGCAAGCTGTCGTTCATAAAGTAGCGCAGAATGAAGCTCGTATTGCCCATCATGCTGCGCCGCGACTCCACGTGGTATACCGTGAGCAAAAACACAACTTGCGCGTAAGAAAGCGCGCGAATTTCGCTCGTGCGCGCAGGCAAAATATCGGTCAGCATGCCCTGCAAATGCTGCAAGACGGCAGGCGACGCGTGGCCACCGCGCAGTACCGAATTGTACTCGAGATCGCTCTCTAAATAGTCCGTGGCCGTCTCCACAAGCAAAACCGGCGTCTTTTGCGCAAGAACAAGCAGTGCCTCCTGCCATTCGCGCAGCCACATCGCGTCAGACACAAAGCCAAACATCACGCACAAAAACCACACATTGCGGAACAGCGACACCAGCATCTCGCTTGGCGGATTGTCCTGTGGATTGAAATCGTCGTGCATCAGCAGCGCCTGCAGCACACCCAACAGAGACCCCAACCGCGTCCCCAAAGGAATGTCCACGCCGTGCGTCAGCGTCGGATGGCCCTCCAGCCGCTGGATCTTGCTCCCGTTTTCCAAAAAGAGCGTCAAAAGGCTCATCAAGTAGATCAAGTACAGATCCGGACGACTGCACAGGCGCTGCGCAAGACTCAATTGTGTCGACGAGATCTAGAAATAAGAAAAACAGGGGAGACAGAGAAATTGAGGGTGAAAAAAAAAGAAAAAAGAGAAAAAAGAGAAAAAAAGGAAAAAAGATCGCGTCAGCGGGCACGTCGCGCCGCACTTTTTTTCTTTTACGATTGCACCTTACCGCGTGCCAGATCTGCTGGTCCTCGACGACCAAGAATTCACGATTGTAGCTGGACAGCACGGTCAAAATCTCTTCAAACATGCTTATCGACGCGACAAGGCCGAGATCCACGAGACTTGAGATGAGCGACGCGGTCGTTGGGATCGAATACGACTTGCGCTGCAGCATGAGCATCGAGAATGCCTGCGCAATGATCTTTTCGGGCGCGGAAAAAAAAAGTGAGTGGATTTTTTTTCTCGTAAAACCGACTTTTTTTTTTCTTTTTTACCCCTTCGTCCTTGAGATGCACGGCGACGCCAATGATGGCAGAGAGCACATTGACGCACACCTGGCGCTTTTGCTTCTCATTGAGATCGGTCATCTTGTGCTGGCCCATGTACGCACTGCCGCTGCCACTACCACTGCCGCTGCCGCCGCTCTGGCTCACGACGGCCGCCAACGATTGCATGGTTGGGCCCTCGCCAAATCGTGTGATCTCATTGAGCAGCGCATAGAGAATCGAGATGGCCGCCTGCGGCAATTCGTCGGTAGGCGTGGTCTGCACGCATTGAGCGAGGCGGATGATGGCAAATTGCCGGATCGAGATGGTCGACCCGTCCGACACCGTCTCGAGATCAAATGAATCCGATGGTGTTGCAAGAAATTGGCAAATGATCTCGGTCATGCGCGCCGTGAGATGCCGGAAACTGGGAGAAAAGACGATCCAAACATGAATAAAAGAGCACTTTTTTTTCCGTTTTTTCCATTTTTTTTTTTTTTTTTTTTACTTGATGGCGACTATCAGGGCGGCATCAAGCGCGGCCACGTGGATCCACGAGCTGTCTTGTTCATCGCTGTTGTTGAGTAGGCAATCAATCATGTGCTGCACCAAGAGATCATCCACTTGATGGAGACACACCGATGCAAGCGCGGCGACATGCTAAATTACAAGTCAGAAAAAGTTCCTTTTGGTCATTTCTGCCTCCCACTCCCCCTCCCCATTCACCCAATGATGCATCCTGTCATATCATACCAGTGTTAATCCCATGATCTCGGTCATGTAAAAGGATTCCGAGGTGCTTGCTGCGCCATGGGCTTGACGCGCGTCGACAATGTCTTGGTAATAATCCATACACGCCACGTACAAAGCACGCAAATTGCGCTTGCTTTCGGGGGACTCGAGGCTGCAGCGTGCCGAGCCATTGGTCGGGCTGGGCGGTGTGTCTGACGTGATGGACGTATGATTCGCGTGATTCGCGCCCTTTGGCGGCTGATGCGGCAGCAATTTGGCCCAAATGTGTTCGAATTCGTGTGTTAGATGCAGCTTCTTGGGGATCTTGTCCGGGGCGGACCAGACCTGCGCGTCTAGGTGGTCGACCGTGGGCTCGACGCCACTGAGGTAACTGGCAAGCGTGTTGCGCATCAGCACGAGCGCGTCGTAAATCCAACGATTCGGCGTGAGTGGCATGCCTTGATCCCAATACTTGGCAAGAATCCGCCGCCGCAGCGACAGCGGCGACGCATCCGCAACGCTGCGCGTGATCACAAGACGCACATTGCGCAGCGTCGTCTCATTCAACAGCTTTTGCTGGCTGAACACAAATATACGGTCAAATTGCTCCGTCATGTGCATGTACGGCGACAATTGCAATGCGCGAGAAATACCCATCATGCTTGGAAAAACAAAACACACCAAATACTCATCTAAAAAGTGCAAAAATGCGTGAAAAAAAAACGCGCGACGCGACGCGCTTTTTTTTCATGTTCTTGCTTTTTTTTTTACCATCCAGATGCGCGTCATCCTCCCATTGCTCGCAAATATGGGCCAAGTACGCCTTGAGAACTGTAACAACCTGCAAATGAAGGTCGGCGTGCTGATTGGCCAGGCACACAAGCCCTGACACTAATTGAAAGCTGACAATATCGGGTAGCACAGGATCTAAAAGGGCAAAAAAAAAAGAAGAGTTTTCATATGACATCCCACTTTTTTTTTTTTTACCTTGATACGCGATGAGGCCGTCCCATTCATAAGCAGGCAAGTGTCTCAGATAGTCCAATAGGCGTGGAAGCATGGCACGCTGCTGCTCAGGCCCGGATGCCAGCGTGTACTTGATCAATGCCGCCAAGCTTTGCTGTTTTCGCAATGTCTATGCAAAAAAAAAGGGGGCCCGTCAATGAATTGGGTGAGAAAAAGCATGGCCACGCGCCCATACCATGCGCCCCAATGGATCGCCCTTGGCAGCGCGCGGCGCAATGGTCGTGCTGTCAAGCGGAGACCGTGTTTCCGGTAGCACAGGACACTTGGCAACCAGCCGGTCGATATCGCTCGTGTCTTGCGGTTCCTGCAAAAGCGAGTCTGCCAGCTTGGACAAGATGCGCGTGTGCAAACTCGACCTGCAAATCAAGAAAAGCGTGTTGATGTCCTGAGCAAAGTAAAAAAGACAAAGAAAAAGAGCCGCTTTTTTTATATACCTGGACATTGTCGTGGGCGGGGCAACAGGCTAGGAGAAAAAAAAAAAAAAAAAAGTGGGAAGAAAAAGAACAAAAAAAAAAAAGGGCCCAAAAAGCGCAGGGGGTTTGGGGCCCTTTTTTTTTTTATGCGCGCGATCTGAGTGAAACATGGGGTACTGTCCTCATTTCTGTGCCCTCGTTTCATCACTTGGGCAGCCAATGGACATAATCACTGACGCGTCGTTGCCAACGTTCAAAAAGGACGACAGATTTTTTTTCTTTTTGGCGTTTTTGGTGTTTTTGGCTGCATGAACGCGCCAGGACGCCGCGCACTCCCCCCAAGAATATTGGGCCGCACGCTCCCCCCAATTGGCCTACCCATTGCCCTTTTCAGGATGACTGATGTTGAATAAAAAGGTCGCTCCCTATCCCTTTTGTCATTCTTTTTGTTCCTCTTTCCAAAACTCTTAATTTATCATGGTACGCTGCCCGCCCTTTATCTTTATCCAAATGGCTGACAATTGCCTTTTTTTTTCTCTTTTGTAGATCCAAGTTGGCGACATTGTATGCATAATGCCTGACAGGCAAAACACGTGGCATTGATTTTCATTTTTTCTTGCTTTTTTGTTTTTTTCATGATAGATCCCTGACGGCACGCTTCAAATTGTGCCCTACACGCCTAATGAGGACCTCAAGGCGTGCCCCATGTAAGTCAGGATGGCCATTAACGAGAGGAGAGAGGAGGATGACATTAGTGCTGATGCGCAGATGCCTTTTTTTTTTTTGTTTCTTAGGCCCCAGGCCTACAAGGTGCACCAGCAGCTCAAGGGCAAAAAGGCGGTGATCTTTGCGATTCCCGGCCCGTTCACGCCTGCGTGCTCCGAGACCCACGTGCCCGGCTTTTTGAATGCGCATGATGCGCTCAAGGCCAAAGGTGTCGACAGTGTCATCTGCCTGTCCGTGACCGACGGCTTTGTCATGAATGCCTTTGGCAAGGTGTCTGGTGTCCAGGACAAGATTTTGATGGCTGGTGACGGCAGCGCCACCTTTACAAAGGCCCTCGGCCTCGACCAGGACCTCACAAAGAACAACATGGGCGTCCGTGCCAAGCGTTTTGCCATTGTCCTCGATGATCTCAAGGTCACGTATGTCGGCGTCGAACAGGTCCGCGGCGTCACCGTCTCGGGTGCCGACGCCGTCCTCGCAAAGCTGTAAAAATAAAATATACCAAAGAATTCGGTGCATGAAAAAGCCAAAATATACTCCCCCATTGGCCCAATCATAGATCTCCGATGCTGACAGCCCCGTGTGGGGGGGGGAAGGGATGTCGCTAAAAAAAAAACGGAAAAAGCAATAAGCATGGACAGATGAAAAGGCGAGAAATACGTGTTATTCTTGTGTTTTTTTTTCTGTGGGTGGCTCACAGCTTTGCATACATGCCTACATCCAACGTGCTAGCCGCAATAGCACGTTTGAGAAAGGATAAAGAAGTTTTATCACGAAAACGCGCGTATGTGGCGCGTCTCTCGTTTTTTTTTCGTGATTCCTCCACGCTCTGAGCTTTCTGGTCTTACTTTTTTCATTTAGCATGGCTTAAGGTGAGGCACAGGCACAAAGTGAGTGCATTTTCGGGGGGATATACATGCCGTCTCTCATGATACTGTAATGCGAGGCAAATACTGTACCGGATTTGTCCAACAAGTCTGCGCGAAACATTCATTTTTCAACGCGAAAATTAAAATTTTTGGCAGGCAAATCAGAATGAGCACGCGCAAAGTGGAATTGGGGTGCGCGCGGATTGCTGATGCGGGGCGCGCGAATTGCTGATTAGGGACGCGCGGATTGCGATGAGGGCCTCGCAGATTGGTGGTGAGACTATGTTGCAAGTTTTTCAGAGAAGCGCAACTTCGGCATTGTGGCGTGCAAAAGAAGCAAAAATAGATGCCAAACACCATGCAACAAAAATTTTGTCGATTTCAACACTAAAAAAAAAAAATAAAGACGACTTGGCATGCGACAGCTTTTTTTGTCGAAAGCGACAGTAAGCGTGCGACAACTTTTTTTGCAGCAAACGACACGTCAACAGCACATGTGAGGCTTTTTTTTTTTTTTTTTTTTTTTTTTTTTGGCAGTGTGCGGCATGTCGCAATTGTGCACATGCGACAACTTTTTTATCCAAAAAGCGACATGTTACCTGCGCAAGTGTGGGATTTTCGTCGCATTTGTGTGCCGTGCGACAACTTTTTTTTTAGTGAGCGACATGTCGAATGCACAAAGTTCTCGGAACGATCAAAAATGATCATTTATGATCAAAAGTAATCATTTATGATCAAAAGTGATCAAAAACCGTGCGTGCGGCTCTCTGTTTCACGTTTCACAAGAGCATGCGACGCAATTTGTTTCCGTGCGCTATGTCGACTGCATAAAAGCTTCTCCAAACGATCAAAATATATTACTCAGACTAGAGACAAAGCGCGTCAGAGGCTCTCAATTAAAACTACACAAGAACAATTGCGACATTTCGCGACATGTGCCTAGGAAATGCGAAGGAAATGCTTTTTTCCAGAGCTACTGCAAAAATGTGCGCAATTTTAGTGAAACGCGTCGTTTCTCGATGACGAAGTGCATCAGAGATTCCAAATTAAAACCACACAAAAACAATTTTGAGAGACGCGATATGTGCCGAGGAAACGCGTGGGCGATGTGTTTTGCTGAGATAGTGCCAAATGTATGCAATTTTAAAGAAACGCGTCGTTTCTCGATGACCAAGCGCGTCAGAGATTCCAAATTAAACCTGCACGCCCAACACTCCAACCTGCGCGCCCCACACTCCATTTCGCGCGCTCCACTTCAGCAATCCGCGCGCCCCTAATCAACAATCCGCGCGCTGCGCACCAGCAATCTGCGCGCATCTCAATTCCACTTTGCGCGTGCTCAATCTGATTTGCATGCAAAAAAATTCATTTGCCCGCAGAAAAAAAAAGTGTTTCGCGCGATCTGAAATCCAGTATTGAAAAATCGAACGTCGCGCAAGCCAAGACCAGCGTGGCGCATTATTTTTTTATGTCGCGTAAATTTTTTTTTCGTGTCGCAAACGACGTGTCGCGCGACAAGTTGTTTTTTTATTGTTTACTGTACTTTAACATACAAATACATGGGAGTCCTGCTGAAACAGTCATTGATGCGGGCAGCAGAATGACCGATAAAGGCGCGCAGGTCATTGATAGAGACATTATTACACGCCGCCTTTACTCGATGAGAAAGCAATTCGTTATTTTTCAACTCGTCACGCCGAACCTTGCTCTTCACAATCGGCCAGAACTGCTCAATCGGATTGAGCTCAGGGGAATAGGCTGGAAGATACATGCATCGATATCCACGGCTCCTGGTGAATGCATCGATGGCTTTGGATTGGTGGATTGGGGCATTGTCCATCACCAAATAATAGTTCTCGAATTCTGAGTGCTGTTCCACAGGCCCTTTGGACGAACGCGTTTTCGAGGCCGTGGACGTCGCTCAGGTCACGTCGCCCAATTCTCGTTCCTCCCTGGAATCTCATCACAGCTTCTCTGGCGCATTAAATGCACGATCGCCAGCCGGCGACGATCGTGACCCCGAATTGGCCGACAGGCCCATCGGCAATTACGTGCGTGACATCATGGTCTGGTCCTGCCTATCCCGAAGGCCCGCGCCCTCGGTGTGACTATAGCTGGCTTGGCTGGCACACCCATTGATGACATTGTGACATTGTGGCACGGGGGGGCGTGGTCCTCCACTTTTATCGCACTTCCTCGTCAACCACCACCAATTTCTCTGCCGTCACTCTGGACGACACCCAGAGGGAGCAGACGGCGCTGTGTCTTGTTATGTAACGCCCTAGCGTTAGCGACGGGCTAAACACAAGACACGAGCTGTCTGCTCTAGTCTTTGGCCCCCTCCCTCCTTTTGCTTGCTCACTGGAAAAGATGTAGTGCATCCAGGGCGCTCCCAAAACTTCCTTTTTGAGTTAATTCAATAAACACGGAGAAATTGAATACCCAGAGGTAGCAGACGGTCCGTGACTTCTGTTAAACCCGTCGTTAAAGCTAGGGCGTTACATAACAAAGCGTGATTGCGCGCCATCCAGGAGTCGTAGTGTGGACAGGGCGGGCTCATTCGAACGAGAGACCGTGGATTGTCACGTAAAAATAGCGAATGTTGCTGTTTTCATTAAAAAGTCATTGACAAATGATCAAAAACATGCCAAACGCTGAAATCGCGCCATTTGTGCTGTTCCTTGCCTCGAGCCTGCATTTGATTGCACAACACGTAGCTGGCATCAGGCCCCGGAGTATTTGCTGCTCCACAGCTTCCTCGGAGTTCCTTATGTTTACTTCTTTTTTTTCGTCTTTTTCCCAATTACTGTATATTCGTGATGTTCGCGGGCCACTTTAGGCCTTTGTTACCGTTGCCCCGTCGGCACTCGCGTTGCCTGAGACGCGTGAACGTTGGTAGTTGCCGTGTTGGGAGCAATTTCGGGCATTGACGCGAGAAAATCAAGAACGCGTGACCAGGACTGCAACAACAACGTCATTGGCGGCCCAAGCATGCGCCTCGGAAGCGGCAAATGGGGCCGTCTTGGCGACTTCTCCACGTTGCCATTGGTGGCGGGAACTCGGCTAGCAGGATTGTTCCTGCCACTAGCCTTTTGGGACGCCAATTGCACGCTTTGCAGGACGTCAATGGCTGTTTTTGGCAGGTTGTCGGTGCCACTCCTCTGTCCAAATCAGAATCCAATTGTCACACTCAACATAAATATTCTGGTCGTGCATTGTCATTTCTTTTTTTTTTTCTCTTTTCCTTTTTTTTCTCCCGCAATTGCAATAAAAATATGACCAACCCTTACCTGTCCAAGGCACACCCTGTGTACCAAGCCGCGTTTGAGCGGATGAAGCTCGGCGACGATTGGCTTGCTCAGGATCCTGAGATGATTCGCAAGCAGGTACGAGCTAGGCCACGCCCCCCTGGTTACACTGTGCCTGAGACGGAGGTTGACGAGCGCGAGATCCCGGTGGGTGACCACAGCATCAAGCTCATCACCGTGCGTCCTCCAGGGGCTGGCGTGCTGCCTGGCTTCATCTACATGTAAAGCGCCAATGGCACTAAACTCGCCAAAAAAATAACTCTTTTTCTTATGTACCTATTAGTCATGGCGGCGGCTGGGTCATCGGCGACTTCCACCACACGCATGAGAAAATCGTCAAGGATGTAAGCCCAAGCAATTAAAATAGTCAAGAAATCGTACAATGGCTCATTTTGACCCCCCCTTTTTTTCTCCATGATCAGCTTGCCGTCAAGTTGAACGTGGTAATTTTGTTCATCGAATATACCCTGTCGCCGGAGGTCAAGTTCCCTGTGGGCATCGAGGAGTGCTACAATGCGGTATTGTGGATCAAGGACAATGCCGACGCGTTGAATATTGATGCCTCCAAGCTCGTCATGGGCGGTGACTCGGCTGGTAAGCACGCTTCACAAATGCGAGCGACGGCTCAGACTCACCCACTTTTTTTTTGTTTTTGGCTCAGGCGGTAACCTGGCGGCCGCCAATTCGAGTAAGTACGCGTGTTTTGCACGTTTCTGCATCCAATTGAGCACGGTGTCTTATTTTTCCCCCTCTTTTTTTTCAAGTCTTGCTCAAGGAGCGCGGCCATGCTAGCGTGATCAAGGGCCAAATCTTGCTTTATCCTATCGTGAGCAACGACAATAGCGTGTATCCAAGCTACAGCCAATTTGGCAATGGCGATTTCATGCTGTCGCGCAAGGACGTGGAGCATATCCAGGGCCACTACCTGGAGGACAAGGCGAACCAGTTCTCGGACATTCGTTTTGCGCCGATCCTGGCGACCGATGAGCAGCTAAAGGGCCTACCGCCCACATTGACCATTGTTGCCGAGTGCGACATCCTGCGTGACTCGGGCGAGCACTATGCGCAGCGCCTGACCGACGTCGGTGTCGACTCGTACTGCATCCGCGTCATTGGCGCTATCCACGGCTTCGTCACCGCGCCCGGGGAGACACCCATCTATCGTCACGCCCTCAACAACATCAAAACCTTTGTTCACGACGTGCTAAACTAGGCCAAAAAAGAATAAAAAACGACCAATTGGTCGCTGTGTATCATATTAGTCGAAAAAAAGAGGCATAGGGACATGATGAGGGGACCATCTGCGGTGGTTCTTGTCTTTTTCGCTGATTCACGCGCGGTGGCGACCTGCAATGACGCCAGATCGATGGTACGAGCGGCAAAAATGGATTATCCACTATCACAGATTGTCAACATGTGCGCGAAACGACGATCTTTTTTATATTCAAAGGGTCATACTTCCAGATAAAACGAATTCAAGTCCAAAGATTATAGAGTCAAAAACAAGGGACCTTGGAAATTGGAATATCAAATTGCTCCAATTGCTTTCCCATTTTGACTCGTGACAGCGCATTGAAAAAGACGAGCATTCATGGCGCCAGCGACAGACATTGACTTGCTGGTTCGGTCGTAGATGAGAAAAGTTGGCGAAAAAGATTCAACTCGCTCAAAGCAGCTCTTACATCTGTCAAAGTGGACCCGTTCGACGCCTTTTGTCGCCCTCGTTCACATGGACCCAGTTTTATGCCTTGAGTGGGTCTTGAATGACGAGATTAAATTAAGAAAAATGAAGAATGATAATTTTTTACCATGTTATCAGATCAAAGCAGCGTTTACAGCCATCAAAGTGGACACAGTCGACGCCCTCTGTCGCCCTCGTTCACATGGGCCCACTTTTATACTATGCCCTTTTCTCGAGTGACAACCTAAAATTAATAAAAAAGCGACAAATGACAACCTTTTACGACGTGTTCCGATCAGATCAGCATTTCAGCTGTCACATGTGAGTCCCACTCAATGCCTTTTGTCGCCCTCGCTCAACTGGGTCCAGTTTTACACCAATTCTATTTCTTGAGTCACCAGTCAAAATTAAAAAAATGACAATTGATCCACTTTTACTAGAGCCATCAGCCTTTTTGCGAGCTAAACGTCATAAAAGTTGTGGTATTCCTCCTTGCGGCGGGCCAGCCATCGGATGATGTCACGTTTTCTCATCATTTCGATGCCTTTTTCGTGGCGCAAACGGCCTAAATGTAGTCTTGTACGCGCTTTTGTCTATTTTCGCACCTCGGTTGCTCACCAGCATCATCTCTGAAGGCAACCCTTTTTTTTTTTAGTGCCTGCCATGCTCTCAATTTTGAGGCGTACCACATTCTGATTGATTCTGATCTCATAGAGAATGACGGCATTTTAAACAATTTTGTCATGAGAAGCGCATATGCCGGTCAAGGACGGCATTGATGACGGCTGTCACTTTTTTTTTATTTTTGGACGGACTGTGAGCGCGTGTCGTCAGATGCCTGGTGATCATGAGTGCGCGGTCCATCGACTGGTTGTCATGAAGGATGACGCGTTTTTACGCAATGGCACAAATGGCCCTTGATGGTTGCTTTTATGTTCCACCATCCACCGCAGGACTGTCTCGAAAAGAAAAAAATTACGCGTTCAGCTCTTTTTAATATTATGCACAAGCCGAGAAGAAGATGAGTGGCATAGAAAAAGGGAATTCACAGCGGGCAAATGAGATAGCATGGAGAGAAAAAAGCAAAAAGGTTGAAAAAAACAACAAAGAAAAAAAAAGAGGGACAGAAACAGATGAGATAATGCAACGGGAACAAAGAAAAATAGAAAGAAAGAATAAAAAAAGAGAAATCTAGGCCTTCATACAAGGTTCTTGGACGGGAAGCTGCAAAGTGTGTTGCTTGTTGGTGAGTGAGGATGGCATGAGAGCCTGGCAGCAATAGACGACCCATGCCATGGTGACCAGGATCATTTCGACGAGGAGGGCAAGGACGACGGTGCATTTGAGGCCCTGGATGGTGACTATGGCGGTGCTGTAGCCCTGCCACAGCGTGAGATAGGACATGAACGAGATCGGTGCCACGGGCTCGTCCAGCAAAAGCGCGGTCTTGTGGTCAAACGAGATGCAAAACAGCCAACTGAGCACAAGACCCAACGGCATGAGGAATTGGCAAAATAGATCAAAAGCAGACCGCATAAACGCAATGGCCGCTTTTGCCGAGGGCGAATTTGTCAATTGGAACGTCGAGTCGGTGTCATTGTTGTCTTGATCGCCTGCCAACTCTCTTTCCTTGACGCCGCAGCACTGACTCATGAGCAAAAACAGTGGACAAAAGATGGACGCCTGCGACGCGACAAGCGTGGCAATCAGACGCCGATCCTGAATCACGGCCATCGACACGCGCTCTTCATTCTTCAGCAGCGCAAGAATTGGCACCGCGTGTTTGCTGTATTGGCTCAATGACGCCAAAATAATTGTCACCGATAGCGCAAGCACGCCAAGACGCGTGCAATGAATCGCGCGCTGAAGCAATTGCATACGAGAGGTATCCATGACGTGCGCGTATAAAAATAAAATAGAAAAAAAAAAAAAAACGAGCGGAAAAGGCAAGTAAAAAAAATGCAAAAAAAAATATAAGAGGGGGGAAAAAAGAAAGAAAAGAAAGAAAGAAAAAAAGAAAAATGCTAACGGGTTTTGGCGCGTGAAGCCCATCGGTCTCTTGCAAATATCAAATTCCTTTGACGCTATCATGCAAAACTCACTGAGCGCGCGCGTGCCCCTGAAAGGGACGTTCCCCACCATCTTATTTTAAGTTACGTACGGCATCTATCCTTTTCTGGCTCCGCGCCCCTCCTTTTACGTTGCTCGACCTACGCAATGGCTGGCCACACACCTCCTTATTGCAATCCGACCGTGGTTTGCATCATGGCGGGATCCGTGGCGCGTGGGTCATCCAAAAAAAAAAAAAAAAAAAAAAGGAGAGGATCAACAGCCGTTGGCCTGAACCCAAATCCCCTTTTTCCCCTCCACCGATCCCACTCCCCTTTTTTTGGGTCCATTTGCTTTCTGCGGTCAAAAACACCACCTTTTTTTTAAGACACCTTTATTTTTTGTCTTTTATTCTTTTTTTTCAATCAGACATGCTTCGCACGCCTCCTATTGTGTATTCTATGTTGAGACAAGTGGTGTACAACAAATTGGCTACGGACTGTAGGGAGGGTGGTACGTGCGAGGGTCAGCATTAGGCTTATGATAGGAGATGTTTGCGGGTGGTGGGCGTTGTTGTTGGATAGCTGGTGGTGGCATTGTGCTGGACTGTTGCTGCGGCGCGCCTTGGAATGCATGATGGGTTGGCGCGCTTGCAGGCTGCTGGTACGCGTCGCGATTCATGGAAGTCATGGGCGATGCCGTGGCGGGCGCGCCATACGGGGCAGGTGCACTCGCATAGGATGCATATGGCGCCTGGCTCGACGACGCGGGCGCATAGCCATAGCCAGATGGTTGCTGCGCCGGGGCTGGTTGCTGCGGCGGCGGCGCCGTGGTTTGCGATTGCTGCGAATTAGTGAATTGAGCCTAAAAATGACAAAATTGGGGGGAAAAAGGAGAGGAGTGAGTCGCGCCTAAAAAAAAAAAAAAAGTCATTTGGACGCGCATCATTTACCAAGAGATTGACCAATTGATCGACTTGAAGATTGCCCGAGGCAGGTGCGGCTGTCTGTTGCTGCTGCTGTTGTTGCTGCTGCTGTTGTTGTGTAAGCGTCGATTGCAGGGAGCTCAACATTTCCAGCATCTACAAACAGCACGAAAAAAAGGTCAATTCTGAGCGTGTCGCGTCGCGTCACTGTCCATGGATAAAAAAGTTTACCTTTTTTGCCTTGTCTTGATCATTGAGCTGCTGGACGAGTGTCGGCGCGGGTGCTGCAGGTGCCTGTTGTGATGGCCGTGGTGGCTGCTGCGCATAATAAGGCGCGCCCTGAGGTGGTGGGCCTTGATGAGAAGGTGGACCTTGATGGGGCGGCGGACCCTGATGAGGCGGCGGGCCTTGATGGGGCGGCGGGCCCTGGTGTGGAGGCGGCCTGCCATGTGGAGGCGGCCTGCCATGTGGAGGGCGACCATGATGCGGTGGAGGTCCACCTTGATGAGGCGGGCCGTGATGCTGATGATGTTGATGATGGTGCGAGGGGCCTTGGTACGGCGCGCCTCCCTAATGATTACACAAAAAAAACAAACGAAAATGAGCCACTTTATCACTACTTTTTTTTTTGCTTTTTGTGCTTTTTTTACGCGTCGTCCACGCAAAGCTGCTGGTGCTTGATTGCTGTTTGGTCTCTCTCTGTTGCCATAAAACGCGTCGCCATGGTCACTGCCATGATGGCTGTATCAAATTAAAAAAAATTTGTGAACATGATGCTTGATTCATGCCAAAAAAGCCCTTACGGATGGCTGAAAGCCTGGTCCCAAAAGTATTGCACATCCCAAACGCCGCCCTTGTAATGCTGTCGATGCGTGGCCTCAGCAGCATCGACGGCAGCGCGTGAATCAAAGTACTCGAGGAAACGTTGCCTAGAAAGCACCGCCAAAAAGGGAGGAAAACAAATAAATCACGCGTCGCGACGCGTCTTTTTTTTTTTTTTTTTTATACCATTTTTGCGTGCTCGCGCTGGACTTTTTGAATGAGGGTACGCGGATCACCTTGATCTCGCCGAATTGGCTGAAATGGTCATACAACTCTCTGTCGTCGAGCGCTTGCTGCGAGCCATTGAGTGACAAAAGCAGCGTGCCCTTTTTTTAAAAGAAACAATGAGGGCTCGTTTGCTCTCAGCTGGATGCATCCTCTCAGGGGGGGGCAAGCCTTGAAATGCGGCCAGTTTACCTGGTTCTTTGTTTTATCACACTTGATCTCACGAATATCGTCTTTTGGCACAGAAAAATGAATATCCAGCCCCCTTCCTCCTAACATCATGTCAGCTGTCTCATGCAAAGCCTGCTCGGCAGCGCGCAGATCGTACTATTATAAAAAGAAAAAGAAAAAGAAAAAGGAGCGGAATGAAGAAAAAAAAAAGGGATCAGTGACGGGCATTGCCCCCCCTCATGGGCCAACGTTTTTGGGTGTCTCACATAGTGGATGAAAATGATGCCACGCATGGCAATGCGATTGTACACTTCCTTGATGTCGCCGTACGGCTGAAAGATGCTCATGATTTCTTCCTCGGTCGTGTTAAACTGATAAAAAGGGGGAAAACGTGACAAATGTGACAAATGTGAGACGGCCACGATGACTCAAAAAAATGGAAGGGGCTACCTGGATATTGCGAATGAACAGGGTGCGGCACGGACTCTCGCCACGCTCTTCGCTTGGGCCGCCACGCGGTTCTTTTCTCGGCCGGTTTTGCCCATATGGACCTGCCACGGAAAACAAGTCGATATAAACGACTCTGATCTCACTTTTTCTTTTTTTTTTTTTTTTTTTTTTTTGCCAAAAAGACACTCAGGGTCCATTGCCCCATACAAATGTACTGCCATGGCGGCGGCTTTTTCTTATTTTACCAGAATGCGGTCTGTGGTCACGATAGCCACCACGTCTCATAGGTCCTCCTGACATGATTGTTCACTGTAAAACGGGAAAGAGCAAAATAAAAAAGAGCAAATACAACAAAGGAACAAAGGGTGGAGGGATGAAAGAAACACGGAAGGAAAAAAAAAAAAAAAAAAAAGCACCTGGCCCGCCCAATGCTCACTTTTTTTTTTTTTTTATGGAGCGCCATTGCCTAATTTGGGCACCTCTTTGCCAACGCACACCATTTAAAAAGAAATAAGGCATAGACACTCTTTTATCATTTTCAATCATCGTCTCGTTTCACGGTCTTTGGCCTGCCAATTGCTCAGGTTGCTATGGAATTGCTGCTGAATTCGCGCGGCACGGCTGCTCAGCGGCTAAAGTGTCGAAAAAGAAATGGGATGGGTCAGGCAAAAAGACAATGGGAGAAAAGAGACAGGGGCAAGCCCGCGCTTTTTTTTACCTGATTGTGCAACGTGGATGGCTGTGATCGCTCCAATGGCCGTGACCGCTTGCTTGCCGGCGCAGCCATGGCCTCTGCTGCTGATCGCTTCATTCTCGGTGGCCGCACAGCGTTGTCATGGTGATGACGGTGGCTACAATGACAAGAAATGAGCGATTTCGACCAATTTCATCCATTTCGTCCCCATTTTTTTTTCGCGTCGCGTTTGCTCCCTCCTTACCTTGCTGACATGGACCGCATGCTTGTCAACAGTGTGGGCGACTTGCATTTCGTGGGCACCATCTAATGAAAACGAGGGGAAAAGACGAAAAAAAAACCACCATGAGCGTGCTTCCCCATGCCAGTGGACGCGTTCTTTACGTGGTACGTGGACGACGGGCGCTCAGACAGCTCCTTTTCAAACAATTTGACGCGCGCGGCAAGCGGAATGTACTCTTCACCAGGTGACATTTGGCTGAGAATTTCGTCACTTGCATTGATCTTGGTCGTGGACCGGATGTGTGGCAGGTTGCTTGGTCGCGACTAGATCGACATCATGAGACACCCACAAAAAAAAAAAAAAAAAAAAAAAAAAAGGGAAAGGGGGGACCTTACAGAGATAGATGACGCGCGTGAGCGCGATTTGGCAGCAGCTTCTTCTTTTGCCGAATGCAAATGGTGCATGTACGATTCTGTGAATTGCATATAATGGGGCACGCCTGTGCGCGTGGTGTGCAAGGACGACGACATGACCGGCGAAGGCTGTCGTGCGTGTGGCAAGCGATAAACGGGTGTGGCCATTGGGCGGCTACGGGACCCCGTGGTGGTGGCGCTGCTGGCACTGCCATGGCTGCCTGTGCTGGTGCGAGGCTGTGTGCGCGAGTGCGACGCGGTAGGCGGACGGCGCGCAACACGTGGGATGCTCGTGCTCGCGGCAGAATGGCGACTTTCTTGCGAATCTTCGTTGCGTGTGGCGCGTATAGAGGACGACGTGGACTGGGACGACGATACATTGTCCAATTGGCGGCGAGGCACACGCGGAGCAGGTGCAGCAGGTGCACGCACCATGACAGCGGGAGGAGGAGGTGGTGGTGGTGGTGGGGAAGGCGAAACGTTGTTTTTTGGAGAATGTGTGGTAGTGGAGGAGAGAGACGTGGCAGCAATGGCGTGGATGGGGGACGCCGACGTGATGATGGCCGTTGTGGAGCTGGACGTTGCGTTTCCAGGGGCAATGCCCTTTTTGTCCGCAGGTGAATACGACGAATTGCTGTACACAGGACTGCGATACGTCACCGGCGACGATTTCGTCGGCTGCACGTCCAATTCGTCTTTTTCTTCGTCGTCGACCAAGAAAGCGCGTCGCGACGACGTGCTTAGCGACCGATGAAGCGGCGACATCGTCGATGGCGGCACAAAATCGTCATTTTGCGCTTGTTGTCGCATCGGCGACGTGTAGCTTGCCGACCGGTGCAATGGCGGCGAAGACGGCGACACGGACGACGGGTGCCTTTCAGGGACGGCGACGGGCGTGGACGGCCTGTGGCGGCGAATGGGGGACGACGCCAAGGGCTTGGAAAAGCTAGATTTCGCAGACGGCGGTGTGGTTGCTTTCATGTGGACGGGCGAAACCGCGTTTTGAATCCATTCCAGCGGCTTGCGAGGGGGTGGCGGCGCTGGCGTCTCAATGTCAAACGGCGAGATCTTGGTATAAGGCGCATCTTTGTCCAAATCGTCCAAATTGTCCAATTCGTTCAATGCATTCAATTCGTCCCTTTGCATCGGCGAGCGGCGTGTCTGCAATGGCGACCGGAGCGAGCGCAGTGGCCATTCGGCGACAGCTGGGGCGACCTCGGGCTCGGGCACGTCGCGAGGATCCTCCAATGGCGCGGATGGGCGCGTGGCAACGTAGGGTTCGTCATCAATCGCAATTCCATCGAGCTCGGTGTTGGATGCCAAGGGGAACAGGTCCTGCTGCTGGCGCTGTGATCGTCGAGAGCCCGTGGGTTGCTCATTTTCCTGATTGTCCGTGGCCCAATGCGCAAGCAAATCGTGCTTTTGTTCGTTGCGCAAAGGTGACAGTGCCGCACCCACATTGGAATACGTTGTGTGCTCTTGCGACCGGCGCTTCGTCAGCTCCCTCTTGTGCAGATGGAGCGGTGTGCGCAAATCGTCGAAGTTGGGTGGTGGCGACTCGTTGGCAAGTGCTTGGTATTGGTCTCCAAACGGCTGCAAGCTCAGCGACTCGCTCGTCAACGTCGTCGGACTCCCCGTGTGGAACTCCAGCCCACGGCTCGGCGAGTGTAGATAATTCATCACGCAAAAAAAAAAAAAAAAAGAACAAGACAAAGAAAAAGGGGGAAAAAAAATAGGCAAACAAAACAACGCAGGCGCGTCGCCTCCTTTTCTATCGGACTTTTTTTTTTTTTTTTTTTTTTTTGCTTGCCGTGTCCATCCAGCCGATGATCCCATTCGTCATTGTCGTACAAGCCCTGTTGTGTTCCCTAGCAAAATAAAAATTAGCGCGCCAAAAAAGAAAAAAAAAAGGCTGAATGGACAAGAAACGCGCTTCATCCGGCCAAAACAATAGCCAATCGTAGGACAAATAACAAAGAAGGACTGGTGGCATCCCTTTTGGCATCCATGGCGACAACTGGAATAAAAAAAGGTCGGAGCTTCGACACAACACACTCCTTGGAACCAGCACGTGAGGCGGGGGCAGGTCTCGGCTCCCCACAACCACAGCCCAGCTCTACCCCATCACGACCTTTTGGCACAATGGCTTGCAACGAAAAAAAAAAAACAAAAGCAAAAGCACGCTATAAACGAGAATGTATGCCAAAAAAAATGACACGAACAAGGATTGGGACGAAACAGGCAACCGATGGCCCCCCATCCATGGTTCTTCCGGCGCGCCGCCACCAAGGGCTGTTTCAAATGCAGATCAATGAAACAAAAGAGTCTCGACGCTCCCTTTTTTTTTTTTTTTTTTTTTGCTCTTTTTCTTTTCGCGCTCCCTTTTTTTTCTCTCACTTTTTCTTTTTTTTTGTTTTTACTGCCTTTTTTTTATGGCTACGACGCAGACGAATAAGGACACGCCTGGCACTTCTGGTGCTGAGGCCGAGCCGTCGTCGGCAAGCACACCGACCACAAAGCGGGTGCACCACGCGGTGGTGACGCCTCTACCACCTGCGTTCTCCATCGTGCACGAGTCGTCGTCGCTAATTGCACAGCCGGCATTGGACTCTGCCGTGATTAAAGCGACCATGGGGCTTGGATTGCACGCAGAAAAGGCGCAGCGGCGCAAAGAAATCTTAGGCATGGCGGCCATGGTGCTGTCGTCCCTGTTCTTCACGAGCATGACCCTCGGTGTCAAGATCTCCTTTTTGGGCCACTTTGGCAGCTTTGAAATCGTCTTTTCAAGATCCGTCATCCAGCTCGTCTTGTCACTGCTCGCCTGCCTCGTCTTGCGCATCAATCCTCTGGGTCCACACGGCATCCGACGATGGCTGCTTTTGCGCGGCATCTTCATGGCACTGGGCCTCTCCTTGTTCTTTTACAGCCTGACCACTTGCCCCTTGGTCGAGGCCATTGGTAAGAAGAAGAAAAAAAAAACGAAAAAAAATCCCCCTTTTTTTTTTTGGTGAGACTCATTGTTTTCTTGGCAGGTCTCTTTTTCCTGGGCCCTGTGTTCACATACCTGCTTGGCGCCATCTGGCTCGATAATCGATTGACCGCGTGGGATTGTCTGTATACATTGATGAGCATCTTGGGCGTCGTTTTAATCATGCAACCGGGCCTGTTTGTGCCATCGTCACCTTCCATGACGCCGCCACCGTCCTTTTTGGCCGCTATTGCCCCCACCACATCCGCAAGACAATGGGGCCACGTGTGCGCCTTGGCGGGCGCCGCCATGTCCGCAATGGCTTTCTTAACCATCCGCAAAATCGGCCGCACCGCCCACTTTCTCGTGCACTCGGTCTATTTCGGCATCATGTCCATGCTCATCAGCCTACCCGGCTGGTTCGTGTTCCAGCGCTGGCTCTACCCGTCGCCAGACACAAACCAATTGCCCATCGTCGCACTCGGCCTCGTCGGCGTCTTTGCCTTTGCTGGCCAATGCTTCCTGCATCTCGGGTAAAAACACGCTTTTTGACAAATGGCTGCCGCGCTCAACCCTAGTCCGTTTTTTTAAATTAGGTTGAAATGGGCCCCTGCCGGTCTCGGCCTGCTCTCGCACAACACTGACATTGTGTTTGCCCTGTTTGCCGGCTGGGCCGTGCTGCATGAGATCCCCGATAGCATGACATGGATGGGCGCCATCATCATCGCCGTCGCCACTACCGCCTTTGCTATGCACCAATTAAAACTGCGCGCCATCCACGTCGCCACCATTCACGCAACACGCAAGCGCAAGAGCAGAGAGAGACTCTACACCAATACGACCGCCTCGTCCTCTGAAGACTAATACCCTCTTCGCTACCACAGAGCCCCCGTTTTACTTTGTGCCTCTCTGTTCGCCATCCTTTATTTCTGTACCAATTGGTGCAACGTCCACTGAATACCCTGCAATCAATAAAAAGCGTGCATTTATCCGATTTTCTCATTTTAAGGCACTCACAATCGTCGTAAGCTATGGGAGCCCGCTGTATGAATACTAAAAAAAAAACTTCCCGCCTGTTTCTCGAATTCTTCTGGCGGGCAATTCCCAGGTGCGTATCAAACAATACTGTAATACTGTAAATAGGCTGGATGGAATTTCAAACCGAATTCACGTTTTATGATACTGTAAAATAACTTCTGCAACACCAAACAAACTGGTCTTTGACTAGGTACAGCATATGGTATCGAACCTCTAGTTCTCAGAAACACCATAAGAACGCGCGGGTTCAAAAGGCAGATGTCAAGTAAAAGCCAAATTTGGCCGATTTTGTTTAATTTGATCATATGATATTTCGGCAAAAAAGAATTCGATGTGGATAAAATTTGCTCTGCGGATACGTAGTTGCTTCATTTGACGTCATTTTATCTCTGCACGAGTACCTGCAGGATGGACAACATTCTCACAGCGAATCCGTCGTGTGCGTGAAAATTTTAAGCGCGTTTTTCTCGGCAACGGACACAGCAAACACAAAGTGTGCAGCTGTGACAAAAGTCGTGCCAATGGATTCCCTATCGAATAAATACAGTAAGCTCAGAGCTCAGTTTCATCAGCGTGCGAACAAAACCGATCAAGAAATTCAATTTTTAAATTTTACTTTAATCGCCATCTCCTTGAAAATGGCCTAGTCGACACCCGATTTTTATTGCAGATTTGATTACCGTACGTACAAAGAGGGGGCCAAAGTTTTTTCAAAAATCATTTCGTGGTGGTAAAATCGTGCTTCAATCACTGCCAAACTCATATTTTTTAACGCTCCTCTTTCCAGAAAAAAATAAAAACCAGAGGTCACTCTGGCTGTTGTCGAGACATCTGCACTGATTTCATCTAATCAACCTGTGATTTTTATCGCAGATTTGATACTGTACAGTATGATATGATAACAAACAGGAGGGGGCAAAGCATCTGAGTAGTAGGATGACTTGCGGCGCGCTACTGTAGCTTCATGGGTTTGAAAACTTTACATTTCGTTCATTTCACCAGCAGCCTGCAGCCCACTCATCAGCGCAGAAAAATGTGCAAAATGAAAAAATAAAAAAATAAAAATTCCATGCAATCCACCACTTTAATTTGGAAGTGCCAAACCTTGAATTTTTGCAAAAAATCTTGCCCAAAGTAGACAATTTTCTCAGTCGATCGCCGTTCATGCGTCATTTTTTGAGTTTTTGTCTTACTTAGGGGCAATTTGCCATTTTGTCTGCCAATAGCAAATCATCGTAGTTACCTGTTTTGAGTGCATTGATCAATCAGAGTTCGAATTTTCCCAAATTTGGCATTTTCTGACCCCTGAGTGACCCCTGAATTTTTCGAAAGTCGTCGTAGCGCTCTGGGGTTTTAAGCTTTTTTGTTGCAAATTTTGCGCTGAATTCGATGTACCGGTAGTTATTTATTTGAGCGGGGGGTCGACTATGCAGATGGCCAGATGAATGCAAAATAGTACAATTAGGAGGCTTTTGGCATTTTCGAGTGCAAAAAAAAATCGGGCGGGTCCGACCTCGGCACTGGGCCGTAGTTCGTGCCGGTGGCGCAGGTTTCATTTGCAGGCAGGTAGGCTGTAAAAAATTTTCTGGAGGTACAACGGGCCACCAAAGTCTGAAAAACACGCTTTTTTCGTCTTTGAAAGGCAAATTTAAAAAAGAAAGGCAAAAGTGTAATGCTGTGGGTGTTCAGGCAACAGTACGCGCCGGAATCTGTCCTTTCAATTTGGTTAGCTTGTTGAAAGGGTGTCAGAAGGGAAGCTGTGCTGTAGAATACGCAAAAAAAAAGCTCTTTTACGCTTAAATCATGTCGAAACGTTCCTGCTCTGCGCTACAAGTTGCAAAATTACGAATGGTGATGTAGTATCATGCGCTGCCAAAGGATATTCTAGTGTGAAAGGCATGTCAAATATAAAAAAAGGCCAAATGTGGTTTTCAAATTTGATTTTGGGTAATGCGCGCATGAAGCGCGTCGGAGAAGGGTGCCAAAAAAAAAAAAAAAAGCGCTCTGGAGCTCTCCCGTCTCCACGGCTTTCTTTCTCCCTTTTTTTCGCGCAAAAGCATGACCAGTCCAAGCGAGAGCAAGACGTCAATTAACTCATCGATATTCGAGGTGCAGAATATCTTACACGAATTGCAGACTCACTTGCCGGCATTGAGCAAGCCAAGCGAGTCGTCGACAGTTGCCGGCAACAGTGAGCACCCAAGCATCAGAATGACGCGCCATGATCTTATTGACGCCTTTTTTTTTTTTTTTTTTTTTTTTTTTTTTTACATTAGATATTCACGCGTTTGGGCCTGTCAATCTCGACAAGACACGGCAAGAGTTTAAACAGCAGATCGACCAGCTGCGGTCCATCTGTTCGCAGTTTGAGGCCGACGTGGGCGACATGATGGGCGCAGGCACCGATCCAACCGTCAAAAAGCACTTTAATCAGCTTAAAGTAAGGGCGAACAGGCGCGACACGTCGTCTCTTTTGCTTGATTTTCCATCAGCAGGCGCCACTCGCAGTCCTGTCCAACCCGGCATTCACGCTCTCTCTTGAAAAATTAGGAGCAAGCTGCATTGCAAAGCTCTGTGCTGTTGATCAAGCAGCATTGGCAGCAATCGGCATCGTGTTTGGAGAAGGCACTGAACAGCCGCCCGGCGTACTCGGCTCAAGACAGGGTGGAGCAGCTTGAGAAGCTCGCGACATCCATGGGGTAGGCTTAATTTAGCATTCGAGATGGCGAAATTCACGTGACTGACGCGTCTTGCGCTTTTTTATGGCATTTAGCTTGGTCTCTTTTATCGACACATCACAGCAAGACGACCGTGGCCAGCCATTGACCACCATCACGCTCGGCGGCAAGGTCATTGTGATTGACGTAAGCTTGGAAAATACAAATGTGTGGTCATGTTTTTTTTTTCTTTTGCTCACCCGCTTTTGTTCATCAGATCGACATCCAGAGCACAGGCCATGTTCAGCAGGCCAAGGTCACGTTTGTGCCTGAGCATCTGCAAAAGGACCAAGACGACAAATTGGATTACCTGCTGACAACCAACCTGCAAGGGGCGAGCGCGGAGGCATTCAAGCAGAATCTCGGCACACTTGCTCAATTAGACCATCTGAACATCACGCATGCGCCCATGGACTTTTTTGTCACCATTCGGCACTTGTACCAGGATCTAAAGACGATTGCTGAGCAAGAAACGTAAGAGAAGCTGGTTGTTTTGCGTGAATCTTTTTTTTAAAGCTGACGACATGTGGTCATAGATTGCAGCTGTCGAATCAGCTCTCACAGGTGCTGCTGGAGGGCCACGGCATCCCTTGCCTGAACCTAAACGCGCCCGGCATTGCCATCACCTATTGGATGGACAAGGAAAAACGCGACAAATGCAACTGGGACCAAGTGGACACGGACATCAATCAAGGTGAGACACCTAGTTTCATCCATTGGACACTGACCCGTTATATATTTATTAGGTAAGAGCCCGCTCTCGCTCTTGGTCGCGTCTTCCTTGACCATTGGCTTTGAAGAATCGACACACCCACGCCAATACCTGCCAGCCGATCGCACAAGCTTCTTGGTTGGCTTCCAGGAGACGGAAGAATCCATCACAAGTGGCAGGTACGTTGTCAATGTGCGAGAAAACGGGAGGCTTGCTGAATTTGCATTTTTTTTTTTTTTTAGCAATCAGCTCAAGGTGATCAAAGAGCCCAAATGGCCGCAATTTATGCCACCGCTGCGTTTTGTCAAGCCATCCTCGGCCACGACCAATGCTCCAACGCTCCCGGTGCGTTTTGTTGCCAAGCTGACCAATCCGCTGCCCGCGTCAGACATTGTGTGCCAAAAGCTACTAGAGATGATGGGCATCGCCAGCAAAAAGGACGGCACCCCGGCAACAATGACCTTGGATCGCTCGCCAGCGCTGTCACTCGAGGACCTGTTGGTGCAGCCTTTCCTGGATGACAACAAAACGCCATCGCCGTTGCACACAAAGCACTTGATCTGGGGCAAAACCATGGAAGGCTCCTTGGACCAGGCCTATGAATGGATGGCAAACACAGGCTCTTCTGGCAAATTGCTGCACCGCATTCCCTTTCAACACCCGGCGCAGCTCTTTGGCATTGTTCAGGTATTTAAACGAGAGATGGTGAAAAACTTCCCCTTTTTCTCACCACACTTTTCCTTTGTTTTTAGTGCCTGCGTCAGCAGCATATGTTCAACGACTTGTTCCATACCATTTTCAACCAAGAAACGTACAAGGCGAGCACGGTGACACCAACGTCTACCAAGCCAGCTTCTTTAGATGACATCTTGCAAGGTAAAACGAACAAAAAGAGGGGGAAGGGAAAAATGACCTCACGACAGGCCACTAACACGCTTTCTATTTCTTTTTTTTTCTTTTGAATAGCCACGGAGCAAGACCAGCGACTGCGCATTCAAGTGACGAGTGTGGAAGCGCCCAAGCAGCTGCAATTGTCTGTTTGCGTACCTGCAAACGCGCGACAGGCATTCCTCTGCATCCCGCTAATGATCGAGATACCCGCAGACCAAGCGTCGCTGCCCAAGGTGCGCCTCGAGTCGCCCGCTGACATTGGCAAGATGTGGAACCCCAAGGTGCTGCACGCGGACGATTTGACGGCCGTGCTGCAAAAGGAACTGAATGTGCCTTCACTCGTTGCTTGGCTGTGGCAATGCATCCAGGATGCGCCGCAGCAACCCCTCATGCTCGACCGCCCCCTGAAGCGGGCGCACAACATGATGGACATGGATGGCATGGAGGCAAAGCACCTCAAATTGGAGGAAAATTAAACAAAAAACGTCAAATGTTGATCTCAAGACTCATTCATTTACACGTGGATCCTTGGGAGGGTGGCAGGTGGCGCATAGCGCGTGACCTGTGAAATAAACGAAATCTGGGTATCGCATTGGGCGGAGCCAAGAAAAAGTGAAAAATGGGGGTGGCCAAGCCAAAATAAGGGCGAAACACTGCGGCTCTCGCTCTATTTTTTTCCACTTTCTCTCTTTCTTTTCTCTTTTCACTTGGCACTTTCTGTGTATCTTTTTTCTTTGTTTTTTTTTTTCTTTTAAAGATGATATCGGAATCGGCCGCCGCCTCGTTTTGCAACTGTGACCTGGCGCCCCGCCTTGCCAGTGGCCAGTCGCGCGTTTGTATTCAGCAAGCGGAGCAGAAAACAACCGACAAGCAGACTTTTTGGCTCTACCTCATTGAGCTCGACGTAAGCACACCATGCGCAGGGAACAAAAGCGATAATTGATAAGACCCAAGAGGAAAACGTGGGTCAGGGGACAAGTCAATTGATAAAAAAAAAAAAAAAAGAGAGAGAGAAAGGACAAGAAAGAAAAAAAAAAAGCGACAATTCTCACACTCCGGCCCCCTCTTCCCCCCGCTCCCCCTTTTTTTTACGTGTAGGGCGTCGTCATCAAGCGACGATACAGCGAATTCGAGTCGTTTCGCTCGGTGCTCGTCAAACTTTACCCTTCCATCTTTGTACCACCTATCCCTGGCAAGCACTCGCTGTGTAAGCAAATGTCAAATGTCAAAATGCAAACCATGGTCGCGTTCACTCACACGCCAATTGCCTTTTTTTTATTGTATTTTTTAGCCGATTACGCGCACGTCAATTCACACAGTCGGCACAAGGATGAATTGGCAATGATCGAGAAGCGCAAGCGAATGCTTGAGCGTTTTCTCCAGCGTATTTTGGATCATCCCGTGTTATCCCGAGAGCACGTCATCCACCAATTCCTGCAACCACATATCCTTTGGCCCGATTTGCTCGCAAAGCCGCCTCTGTCCACCCTCAAGAGCCCCTTTGCCATGGATTCCGTCATCTCCTCTATACCAGGCTCGAGCTACCTGCTGCCCAGCCGCTCTTATACCTTGAAGCACCCCGATCCGGCCTATACTCAATGCGAAACCTTGCTCGACAGGCAACTGTACCAGACTGGCTCCCGCTGGGATCATGCACAAAAGAAGCTTTTACGACGCCTTGGCGGTAAATCAAAAAAAAAGGGGGGGAGAGGGAAGAGAGAGACAAATTGTCGGCTCATCATGATTTTTCTTTTTCTTTATTCTTTTTTTTTTCTTTTTTTTTCTGGTCTGTAGATCTTGCCAATGATCATGCTGATCTTGGTGCTGCGTATAATGGGCTGAGTCTGGACGAATCCGGGTCGCTGGCACCTTCCATGGAGCAACTTGGTTTCCAACACGACGACACATGCCTTGCCATTCGAGATCTTGTCACGCAGCTTGAGCGCGACTTTGCCGAGCACGTGCAGGAATACGTGCAATACATTGACATTGCCAAGAGCAGCATCCAATACTGGTACATGACGCTCGCGCAGCTTGAAATGATCGGTGATGCGCTGATCAATAAACAAACCACGCTCCACACGCTTATCAAGACCGAGGATCAGGCCGAGCGCCTGCAACAGCAGCAGACAGACCTCTCGCCATCATCATCCACCGCCACCGCCACTACCACCGCAACGGCCACGTCCATGTCCAGAGAAAATGACACCGACGACACCACACAACACGCATCCTACGACAATGATGACATTGACATTGACACGCGATCCATTGAGGACGGATTCTTTGCCATTGACGCACCAACCTCCAATGGATCCACCGCACTCGACGCGCTCGACAATGCCACGGACAGCCAGGAGCAATACCCACCGCAAGTCACCGCGTCCGCTATCCGCGCATCGCGCTCACGCAGCAAGAAATGGACTTCCCCACGCAAATTGCTACACGCCGTCTCGTACACTCTGCACGGCATGATGGACATTGATCCAGGACTCACGCGACGCAATCAAATCGGGAAACTCAAAGAGGAAATCCACCAGGTAAACCACAAAAATCTGCTAAATTCGCGCCTCGCATTTTCTGATCTCCCGCTGTTTTTTTTAAAAAAAAAAAATAGCTCGAAATGGCCAAAGCGAAGACGCAGCAAAATATCAAACAGATCCAGGCAAACATTCAGAGCGAATTGGCACGATTTGAGAAACTCAAAGCTGTTGAGCTCAAAAACATGATGATTGCCTTTGCCAAGCTGCATTTGTCCTATTGCGAAAAGGTAAGTTGCTGCGTCAATGGATTGTGGCCAGCCTAATTCTTAATTTCTTTTGTGTAGAACATGGACCATTGGACGAAAAACAAGAAGCTGCTCGACCAGTTGCCTGACAATAGCAGCCTCATCTCGGCGGCACAGCATAGAAACGGCATGTCTTGAATGGGGCGTTGGTGTCTCCTTCTGACCTCATTCTCTTCCATCCTTCATGCCCATGATATCTTCTTCTTTTTGACTGTAACAATAAAAAAAGCAACTTGCAATGGTTCAACTTTTTTTAAAAAATAAAAAAGGCGGCAACAAATTCTTTTTATGTATGCGCAAGCTCGCTGTGTGCGAATTACACCACCCTCTTCTTACAACGACTTTTTATGCAAAAAAAGATTGTAAAAAAAAAAAAAATCGGTGCCATGGCACTTTTTTTTAATACGCGTTACGCGGTAATTGTGACGAACACGTTGAAGGATTGGACGGCCAGAGGGCAAAGGATGTTGCTGCTGGGGATCTTGCAGGAGAGCGTGGATTGAACAACAGCCATGCCGGGCGCTGTGGCTTCAAAGACGGCCCAAACGCTACCATCTTCTTCCATGGTATTCTCCTTCGGGGTCAATGGGAATGGATTGCGAGCCTGGTCCACATTAATCTTGGACCAAATCATATCCGGTGATTCGCCGTGCGTAAACCATGCCACCTGGTTAATTCCGGGCTGTAGATCGACCACCAGCTCGTCACCAACGCGCAAAGATGGCTCGCTGCCATTTTCCGTGTTGGTCACCGTGACTCGCTTCGCGCTGCACACAGACGCAGCAATCAATACGAAAAAGAAGCAAAATTGGGCCAATTGCATTGTGTTTTCTTTAGATAAAATAAAAGAGTTGCAATGGTCAAGAGGGAGCGTGCGGCCACATCAGCTATTTATGCTTTTCTCCGCGCATTTATGCGTCTCTCCTCCTTTCCGTGTACAAAAGGAAAACAAAGAATTAAGTAAATGCAGTGGATCAGCCGGCAATTGCCATTATCGGCCCTGCCTTGGTTCAAACCGAGCCGATAACATACCGGACATGCCCCTCGAGAGGCATAAAATTAGTTTGAGCCGATGAAGTCAGCGGCAGAAAAAAAAAATTAGAAAAAAAGCACCTTTCTGTCTGTGTTTCTGGCTTGGAACGCGCTCAACTGCGCTGTGACGCTGTCAAAAAGTCGAATAGAGCCGATTTCACTATGATAGGCGCTACATTTGGATCATGAATGTGTGTCTGCAACAACTGGAGGCAAATTCAAAAAAAAAAAAAAAAATCGGAATCATGCTTTTTTTAAGACATTCAAGTCAGGTGGCCGCATGGTCACGCCCCGTTTGAAAATATGCCAATGACGATGCCTTTTTTTGCTTGTTCATCGTCGAAGGGCAAATTTGCACAATGAATCGTGCAAAGCTCCAAAAGAATACTCCCATGAATCGCCCTTGTCAAGCTAAAAGCTAGAATTTGCAGTATCATGGCTAATTTTATTTTATTTTTCATCATACAACAACGACATGGACTTTCCACTCATAGATGACCATGGTACACATGATGTCATTTTTAAGTGGTTTGCATCTTTTGTACGCCGAGAGCGTAGCATTGCCAGGTTTGATGGCGCTGTAGCGTGCTGTCGACGAGCCATCCGGCCAGACAATTGAGCTATTCTGGTAAAGCGCGCCATCAAGAGGGTCTGCGTCAACGGGAGACCACACCCACGCCACGTCACCCTGAACGTCGGACGGCAAGTCCACTTGCGCCCCATCGTTGACGTGTAAACGCACTGTGTGGCCATTGGCGCCATCCGAGAGCCGCACCATCCATCCCATGGCCGCCGATACAAAGACGGCAAGCGTCGCACAAATGAAAAAAGGAATTGATTTCATTTTGAACGTACACAAACGATAAAAGGAAAGGAAAAGACAAAAGGAAACAATGAAAAACGTGTGAAATGGAACGAGCAACAAACTTTTTATGAACATGCCTGGACGGGGGGTGAGGGAAACCAGCAAAATTTCTGCTGTTTGTTCTTTTTTTTACGCGCCTAGGAAAGGATCTCCGGATGCCTTGCCGGCTTGGCCATCATTCCGCCCATTTCCCGGCTCAATTCATCTCCAGCCTGAGTGGCCAGCGGCTCCAAAAATCAAACTCCGGGACGCAAGTGTAGAGACGCGCATCTGTCAAACATGCTATTTTTCAAACGTTTTCGCACTTTTACGCGACTTTGGCGCTTATTTCGCAATACACGCGCTCTTGCAAAGGTGCAATATGCTTTGGACTTTGTCTTTGTCGTGTGCCATGAAATAAAAAGGCAGATCAATCAAGTGCTCGCCGGAAATCACGATCAGAGGTTTTTTTTTACCCAGCGTTTTTCTTTGTTGCCTAAATAACAGTTTTATGCCAATTACGTTGCCTGAACTCCCCCATAGAGTGAACAGAGTCAGTGCAATTGAGTGGCAAAAGGTCTGGATGTGCATCAACCGTGAAATCGATGATTGAATCGGCGACTTGATCTTGGATTTCCAAAATTGGTTTATCTCAGGGGGTCGCTCCAGGGTGTGGGGGGCATCTCTGGTTTGTTTGGGCGCCAATTGCACGCTACACACGCGTCCAAACAATTAAAAAAGAGGTGCATAAACTTGCTGCGGCGCACTACATGTTGATGCTATGGTGGCAATGGCCATTGGGCTTGAAAATAAAAGAAAAGCGTCATGAAACGGGGCCGTGAAAGCCATCTGATGGGGCCGACTGCCTTTTGGGGGTAAATCAGATTGTGCGCAGATTGAAGGTGTGAGTCAATTCTCGGCACTTCGGTTTTTTTTTCCTCTTTCTTTTTCATTCCCTTTCCTTTCCACTTTTACCCTTTTTCTTGCCTCCATCATGCTTGCTTCTCTCGCTTCGCGCGCCTCTGTGCTCAAGACCTCGGCCACTCGCACCGCGGCCATGTCCTACTCGACTGCGTCGCGTATCAAGGTTGCCAACCCTGTTGTCGACTTGGACGGCGACGAAATGACCCGCATCATTTGGGCCGACATCAAGGACAAGCTGATTCTTCCCTACCTCGACCTGGACATCAAGTACTACGATCTCGGCATGGAGCACCGTGACGCTGTAAGCAAAGGGATTGCTTTGTTTTTCCTTGAGCATGAGCCGTGGGAATCGAAATTGACCGTCTATCTGATTTTTTTTATGTTTTTGCCTAGACGGATGACCAAGTGACCATTGACGCTGCTGAGGCGATCAAAAAGTACAACGTTGGTATCAAGTGCGCGACGATCACGCCTGATGAGCAACGCGTTGAAGGTAAAATAGCTGGATGGAAGCCATTTTTGAGGACTGAGGCGGTCAATTCGATCTTGTTTTTTGACGTTTCACCGCTCATTTTTTTTTTTTGACAATTTGCATTAGAATTCAACCTCAAGCAGATGTGGCGCTCGCCCAATGGCACCATCCGCAACATCCTCAATGGCACTGTGTTCCGCGAACCCATTCTTATGAACAACATCCCCCGCATTGTCCCCGGCTGGAAGGAGCCTATTGTCATTGGTCGCCACGCCTTTGGTGATCAGGTATGTTTGGCCATTGGGGCCACTTTAGTGTGGATTCAGAGACACTGATTCCTTTTTTTTTTTTTGATTGCGCTCTATTATAGTACCGCTCGACTGACTTTGTGACGGACAAGGCTGGGTCCTTTGAGATGACCTTCAAGCCTGCGGACGGCAGCGAGCCGCAGCAATTCAAGATTTTTGATTTCCCTGCCAATGGTGGCGTCGGTTTGGCCATGTACAACACGAACGACTCGATCACGGGCTTTGCGCACAGCTGCTTCCAGATGGCCCTTTCCAAGAAGATGCCCCTGTACCTCAGCACCAAGAACACCATTTTGAAAAAGTATGATGGCCGCTTCAAGGACATTTTCCAGGACATCTACGACAAGGACTACAAAAAGGACTTTGAGGCCTCCAACCTGTGGTATGAGCACCGCCTCATCGACGACATGGTTGCTCAGGCGCTCAAGTCCAAGGGCGGCTTTGTTTGGGCCTGCAAGAACTACGATGGCGACGTCCAATCCGACATTCTCGCCCAAGGTTACGGCTCGCTCGGCCTCATGACCTCCGTCTTGATCACCCCCGATGGCAAGACCCTCGAGGCCGAGGCCGCCCACGGCACCGTCACGCGCCACTACCGTGAACACCAAAAGGTAAAAGGAAAAAATAGGGAAGAAAGGGGCGGGAAAGGGGAAAAAAAGGAAAAAATAGGAAAAAACGCGTCAAAAAGCGCGTTTTACGTGCCATGTATGGCAAGGTACCCGTGTCAATGTCCCGTGACGCGCATCGCTGGCAAAAAGACGCGCTCCAATAGCTGGGAATGGCATCACAGACACGATGCAGCCACAAATTGCCACGCGTGTCTTGATGGCATTGATGCACAAGATGGCCAATGCCAAAAATACGCGTCAATGACCAGGGGCGCGTCCATGCAGGACGGGAGAAAACGTGTCGCGACGCATCTTGGCGCGTGGAAAGAGGCAATTTTATGCAAATGTGGCATCATGCTTATTCTTCTTTTTGGTTTTTGGTTTTCAGGGTAACCCCACGTCGACCAATCCCATTGCATCGATCTTTGCGTGGTCGCGTGGTTTGGCGCACCGCGCCAAGCTCGATCAAAATGCGGATTTGGCCAAATTCACGCAAGATCTCGAGTCCGCTTGCATCAACACCGTGCAAAACAACAACATCATGACCAAGGATCTGGCGCTGGCCATCCACGGTGCCAAGTAAGTTTTCGTTGCCACCCTTCTCCGTCTCCCCCTACCCCCTGCGTTCCTCTTTTTTTCGCCCTCTCTCCCCCCCCCCGCTTTTTGTGATTATGCACGGATGAACTCATGCCATTTTCGCCCTATTTTTAGCCTCAAGCCGGAACACTACGTGACCACTGGTGAATTTATGCAACATATTACTGACAGCCTTGACAAGCTTCGAAACTAGGCAATTATTTGTACAACCATAGACATTTCACATAAAAAAAATAGGCTTGGTCACGGCCCCCCTCACCCCCTTGTCCCTTGCTTTACAGATAAAGAAAATAGAGAAATTGTGATAGTATTCCATCCAAATCGATGTGAACCCAAACAAAAAAAATAACGAGACGCCGTCAAAACGAGCTTAATTTTTTTAGTGTGTGATTTTTTTCGTCATGGCGATCACGGTCCTCGCGCGTGAGAAGATCCTCCATGGAGGCCAAAGCACGGCCGCACAAGCCCATCCGTTTCTGGCCGAGTGCCACTTGTCATCAGCAATCTCAATTTTTTTTGCTGCGACAATTTGTTGTCCTAGAAAAAAAAAAAAGCCTCATACGCCGGAATTGTCATCATCATGATGGCAATTGGGTGCCGCGCCTGTCATTGAGTGAGGCGGCGTCCATGCGCCGGAACGCATCCCTGTCCAATCCGTCATCCCACAAATGTAAAAAAAAACCTCCCCCGGTGCCATTTTTCATGCCGCCCCGCACTCATGCGCGTTTCCATTATGCTGATTCGTCATGGCCCGGCCCGTCGTCCGTCCCCCAATGTGCACTTCACGCGGGGAATCGCTTGAAAGTGCGGATGCGAGGCCTGGAACAGGTCCTTGGTGAAACGGAGCTTCTTTCAAAGACCAAAAACAAAAAATTCCTATTATCGATTACAAAAGCGGGGGGAGAGGGGGGTGACACGAAAAAAAAGAAAAAGCGGCCCCACGCCCAATTGACAAAAAAGAAACATGTGGAGGCCTGTGCATCGGGAACGAAAAAGAGTGGGCGCCTCATTTTTTTTATTCTCGCTCTCTAATCAGCGATTTTGATGTTGCCCATGATACAATTCCCTCGCTCACCTTGACTCATTCATGATTGATAAGGTGTCTCCCTCTGTCTCTGCAAGGGCAATGCACAGGCATGCCCATTTTCTCTATTGCGGGGCTTATCTCCATTTTCTTGTTTTTTTTATTATTCGCGCCGGCCCCGCCATCGGATTATGCAAAAGGCAACACAAAAAGTAAAAAAAAAAGAGAGCGGGACCCGGGTCAACCCTTTTGGGGAAAAAAAAAAGAGGGGGTAGTGCAAAAAGTGTGTGTGTGTGTGGTGGCAAACCAGGGCGTTGTTTTGGTTTATTTGCAATGAAAAGAGGGAATATATTACAGGATGGCGTGAGGTATAATGCTACAATAAAAAAAGAGACAAGGGTTTTTATGACAATGACGCGGATGCGGTTGGATGACGAGATTTCTTCTTGATTTGAGCAATGAGCCACGAGAATGGCCAGAGCGACTGATACAGGACCCATGTTGCCATGAGGGATGTCAGCGACTTCGTCATGTTGAAACAGAGATAAGCCATGTCGACGGATGATTTGGAAGATGAGGCGGCCGCGGGTGTGTGGCTGGCTGAGGCCTGTTGTTGCTCCTGTTGCTGTTTTTTCTTTTTTTGGTGAACAACCATGGACCACAGCCATTGTGTGGACGTCTTTGAGACGAATTGGCCCAGATGGAGCACCATGGACCACAAGACATCGTCCTCGTCGTCCTCGTCATCGTCGGACCAAAGATCGTCGTGAAACAAATGCTGGGAAAGATGATGATGGCGCGTCGTGGTGTGCACAGGCGACTCGGGCAGGTATTCAACGCGTTCAATTTCAGGGCTGAAGCGCACCGACGAGCATGTTGATGCTGCCGACGACGTGGACGATGCTGACGAACACGAATTGGACCTGCTGCCGGGCTGAGACGATGCTTTGGACCAAAGATGCCGCTGCTGTTGCAACGACGGCATGGGTTGCCGCTTCAATACCGGCTTAATGCCCTCGGGTGGTGGAGTGGGTGGCAACATGATGTGTTCGTGGTGCTGAGACGCCTTGTTAGTATAGAATGGCCCATACAGCCCTAAAAAGTAAAGTGTTTGAGCATTTTTTGTTTGTTGTATCAACTTTTTTTTTTCTTGTGGAACATGCTTACATGTGATGTCGGACTCCTTTTGCCTAACAATAAAAAATGAGAAACGTCGGGTGAGCAAAACGGAGTCAGGAACGGAGATGAGAAAAAAAAAATTAGGCCTCAGGGCCGACAAGTTTTCTTTTTTACTTACCAATTGACGGACGAAGGATGCACCATCGGGTTTGCTCGGCCAAGCTTTGATGTGCAGAGCCTCGCCATTTGTCGCCAGAGTGCATTCTGGAAGCGAATCAGGCGATCATGCTCGATTTGCAGGCCAGAGCGCTCCTTGGCGCTTGTGGCATGGAATTGCTTGCTTTTGATTTGATGCAGCTGTTTTTTAATCTCTTGGTTGGCCTGGATGATGTCGGTCGAGGTCCAATCGTGTGCCAAATAATCCACGCAAATGTTGGCGGTCATGCTGTTTGGCAAAATGCTGATGGAAAAGAGGAGGGGGATATGCTAAAGGTATAAGGGAGGGGAAAAAAGATGGAGTGAACAATGAGAAGAAACAAAAAAAGAAACGGGAAAAGAAGGAAGAAAAAGCCCATCCCTTCTCCTTCTCGTACATTATATATACAAAAAAAAGGGGGGGAGGAATCCATATCTCAAACACTTTTTTTTTTCTGACAAGAACAAAAAAAGCGTGTGTGAGCGTGTGTTCTGGACGCCATCTCCCCCCAATGGGCGATTGAGCTTACAAAAACGCACACGCCCACTCCCATTTTAGGGCCCTTGTGTCCCAGATGGCAAGTGGTGGTCATCGCAAGGCGATCTCGCTCCCTTTTGATGATGATTCATTCCCACACCAGAACCCGATCTTTGTTTTTATTTTTTTTGCGCCAAACATCCCAGATGCACAGACCCCTTCACCTCCCTTCGGAATCGACATTATCGCAATCAATCCGCCTGATCGCACGTGCTTGTCTGATAGGCAATTTTGGTCGCCATTGGCCCAAAAAATTGGAAACAACAACAGAATAAAAACGCGCTTTTGCTCCCACTTGCCCGATGAGTCCGACGTGTCCGACGTGTCCGATGTGTCCGGCATGTCCGGCAACCTGGCGGCTTTCAATCTCCGCTCCGATCATCGCCCGCTGCCCAATCCTACAAAGATCAGTTTGATCTCGTTTCTTTCCTCTTTCCATTTGATTACTCATACTTGCACTAATTTTTACTATGGCCTTCTCGTCTGCGCTCACGTTGACCGACTTGAACGACTATATTGCTCCTTCCCAGGCATGTATCAAGCCTGTGGAAATAAAGAAAGCCGACAATAACCAGGGACCTGTAAGCAACTTTTCTCTTTTTCTTTTTTTTTTTTTTTTGCTCTGCCCTTTAGCTCACTTTCTTTACCTTTTTTTCCCCCTCTAGTCCGAGATCAAGGTCGACAACCAAGGCGGTTACTACGAGATTTCAAAGGATGGCGACGAGTCCAAGCTTGAGCAAGCGTCCATCTCATTGAATGATTGCTTGGCGTGCAGGTGCGTGAGGGCAAAAAAAAAAAAGAATAGAGCAAACAGGGCAACTAGCAGACGTCAAGTCGTTTGATGAGAGAGGAGATGAAAATGCAAGGTCATTTAGAAGCTCACCTTTCTTTTGTTTCTCTTTTTTTTTTAGTGGATGTGTCACTTCGGCCGAAAGTGTGTTGATTTCGATGCAATCGCAGGAGGAGCTGTATCAGGTGCTCCAGGCAAACAAGGCGAATCCGCAGCAACAAAAGACCGTGGTTGTGTCCATCAGCCCACAGTCTCGTGCGTCGCTGGCCGCCAAATACCAATTGTCGATGATTCAGGTGCATCAGCGTCTCGTTGCGTTTTTCAAGCACCAGCTCGGTGTCCACCATGTGTTTGACATTGCCTTTGCGCGTGACCTGGCGCTCGTCGAAGGCGCGCGCGAATTCATCGAGCGGTATCAGACGTATTTGCAACAAGGCGGCGAAGCGCTCGAAAAGCAATGGCAGGAACAGCAACAGCAATTGGAGCAGCAAGACCAGGCAGGCAATGCGCCGCGTGCACGACGACGTGGCGGCCGTGGTGCCGCCGGTGCCGCCGGAGGTGCTGTGGACGCGCCGCAGCAGCAACAATCCATCCCCATGCTCGCCTCCTCTTGCCCCGGCTGGGTGTGCTACGCCGAAAAGACACACGGCGAGGTCTTGCCTTTTATATCCACCACGAAATCACCCCAACAGATGATGGGCTCCCTGGTAAAGGACTACCTAGCAACAAAAAACGCCATCAGGTAAACCGAAAATCAAAAAAATATCAACAGAACAGCCATTTCTCACTCGATTTCTTTTTAAATGCCTCTCAATTGCACAGACCTGACCAGATTTACCACGTTGCCGTGATGCCCTGCTACGACAAAAAGCTCGAGGCCAGTCGCCCAGATTTCTTTTTGGAGGAATTCAATACCCGTGAAGTGGATTGTGTGCTGTCGACCGGCGAGGTGGACAAGATGTTTGCCGAGCAGCAAATTGACTTTCGACAAGTGCCCGAGGCGTCCGTGGATGACATGTAAAGAATTAGAAAAAAGAAAGAAAAAAAAAGAATGAAAAGACAAAAACAGAAATCATTTGATTCTTACGCGGTCGCCTGTCCCCTTTTTTTGACAGCTTCAACAAGGTTGGTGTGGACCCTGTGACACAAACATTGACGGCGTATGGCAATGCGGGTTCGTCGTCCGGCGGCGCGTTGGAGTACATTCTGGCGCGTGCGGCCAAGGATCTGTTCCAATTGGACTCTGCATCGCCGGAAAATGGGCAGATTGTGATCAAGACCGGCAAGAACGCGGATCTGAAGGAATACTTTTTGCAGGGCGCGGACGGCCGCGTGCTGCTGCGCTTTGCATCTGCGTTTGGCTTCCGCAATATCCAAAATATCGTGCGCAAGGTGAAATCCGGCAAGTGCAGCTACCATTTTGTCGAGGTCATGGCGTGCCCTGGCGGCTGTGCCAATGGCGGCGGCCAGCTGCGCCCCGATGAGGAGCATACAGAAACCATTCCCGCCAAAGACTGGGTCCAGCACGTTGAGGCGCTGTACCGCTCGTGCCCCAGCGTCGCGCCCGACGACAATGATGCCATCCAGACCGTGTACAGCGAATGGACCGCCCTGCGATCCCAGGAACACGTCGCAAAGCTCCTTCGCACGCAGTATCACGCCGTCACACAAGATCTCAGCAACCCCTTGGCCACCAAGTGGTGAATGAACCCCCCCTTTGCTGTAGCTGTAAATATCTGTAGATTGACCAATTGCATCAATGTAGAACTAGAACCAAATCTTGTAAATGATCCTTTTTATATAAAAAATATAAAAAAAAAAGACTTGTTTAGCGTCTCAGCAAGCCATGATCTGCTTTTAAACACTTGCAATGGCCCTGGTGACATGAGCAACTGATAAAGAAAGACGTGCTCATTTAAACGCACCCTTGCTGGGCTCGCTGCGATGCTGGAGGCGCGAGATTTCGCCATTTTCAAAACTCGCGATTTTTCACAGGGGTCCATCCACGACCCGGAAAAATGAAAAATAAAGGTGCTTCAATTGCTTTCCCATTTTGACACGTACCAGAGCACGGCACGACACGAACAATCAAGGCCTCAGCGATGCGAGTTGACCTGGCCACTCGATCGTAAATAGCCAAAGATTAAAAAAACGTCGTGTTTTCGCGCTAAGGCTAGCTTTGGCAAAAACGCGTCTTTTGCTCCCAAACCGATCCCGGCAGCAAGAGAATGATTTTTCGCGTCTTTGTTCAATGGCGCATCAAGAGATTCGTTACAGCGTGTCGAGAATTTGTCGCCACCATCTGACCCAAGGTTTGGCTCCAAATTGAAACCGTGATGGTACGCGCCACAGGCCAGGACGATGCTCGCTTGGCCGGCGCCTTTTACGCATGTTTGGCGGGACTACGCGATGGACGTGTCAGCATGGCTCCATCACGCGTTCTCGCCACTTAAAATGCATTTGAAATTAAACTTTCCAAGACACATTGCTGCGGATTGCGCTGGTTGACCCTGTCCTTTTTTGTCACATTTGGCGCTCTTTCGCTCGGGTCTACATCGTGTGCAAGTTTGGTGGAAATCCGTGGACCTCAACTTTGGGTTTCGCGATGCGCTCTCATTTTCGCGATTTTGAGACATGCGCGTTTATTCGTCAAAAAATAGCGATTTCAGCTGCAAAATTGGGCCCATTCGACGCATCTCGTCACGCTCTTTCTGATGCAACTGGTTTTGACCTGCGTTGCTTGCTCGAGTGGCCAGATGCAACAAAAAAAAAACGCTAAAATGCGGGCTGTTCAAAGATGACTTGCGTGTAAAGCTAGCCAAACGCCTTGAGGTTTGAAACAAGGCGTGCTACTGAGTGTCACACAACTAATGGTGCCAAAAAGTTCGCGACCTTCCTGAGATTTTTCCAAGTCGACAATAGTTCAATTCTTTTTTGTAACGGCTATGCTATATTGCAATTCGTCGAGTTCTCAGCAGAATCCCATGAATGAACAATCACATTGAACATCTTGTCACGCTCATTCATTTAACGTTTAACAGGTTTAGGTTGTGGCTACACTTCCAAGTAAACGATCAGAAAGTAATTTATTTTAAACCCTCTTGCTGGAACATCTTTTTTCAACGATACATATTGTGACGAAAAAAAAATTGCCGTGTTGATTTCTAAATGCTCGAGAGTTAGTGGGTCAAAATGAACACGCTTGAACATCTGCCGTTGGAAAAGATAATGGAAAAATTGATAAGTTTTGGAGGAACGTGTCGATCAGTGGGCCATGCGACAATGATTTTCGTGACGATCGTGGCGCGTCACGCCCGCAGGTCGGGACTTGGATCATGGGGTCGCCCGTGGCTCTTTCATTCAAGGGGCAACGGGCGGGCTTCAAAAGAAGTTTCCCCTTTTTTTGAGGTTTCTTGCTTTTTCTTCCCCACTTTTTTTACTTTTTCAAACCCTACACGGCACAATGGCTGACGACTCGACTCGAATTATGTAAATAACGCTATCCAGTAGCCTGTGCTCTTGTGTTTTCCACCTGGAAACTCACTTTTTCTCAATTTGTATAGGCAATTTGGCTCTGTTCAGGATGAGCTCGACTATTATCGTAGTCATGCCGAGAATCTCGAGAACACGCTGCAAGAGACACGCGCCGCGCTCGATGAATTCCAGATATCGTCGCGTGAACTCGAGGAGGAGCTCGAAAAGGAGCTACAAACGACAGAAAAGGCGTACAAGGAGCTCAAGTCCATTTGCGAGCGGTCAAAGCGCGACGCCGACGAGTGGAAGGTATGATTTCGTGATTCATTCTCGTCTTTGGTTTCTCATTTTTTGTTACAGACCAAATTCACGGACGCAAAACATGAGCAAAGCATCACCATGATGCAAATGCAGCGCGAAATCGACATTTTGCGCGCCACCGAAGAGAGTTTCCGCAAAAAAGTGCTTGAATTGGAGCTAGACAATGATGATCTGGAACGCACGGAGCGGTAAAAAAAAAAAATGAGGCCCATGCGCATCACGCCTTGACGACGGCTCATTTTATCAATTTTTTTTTTGTATGTATTTCTAGTGCTGCCACTTCATCACTCAGTGATCTTGAAATCAAGCTGAACAGAGCCATCGAAAGGAACGTGATTCTAGGTAAAAAGAGAAAAAGACCGAAAAAAGGGGGGGTGAAAAACGAACTGCGCATTGATCCGTGGTCCTTTCTGATGATGTAGAGAATGAAATTGCCACCAAGGATAGCCTGACGGAGCAGACACAGCGCCTGAGGGACGAATTGAACGGTAAGACGCGGTCGAGCTTCCCTGGCATGACGCGCTTTTCTTTCATGTATGTGTGTATTGGCTGCTGACGCTTCGATCTCTTCTTAAAAAACAGAGGTGAACCAAGAGCTTGGTGTGCTACGACAGAGGTACAGCAAGCAAGACTCGCGCATGCAATCGCTGGAGGCGCAGCTGGAGCAAACAGAGAAGCGCAATCGCGAGCAAGAGATGAAACTCGCGCATTACGAGCAGCAGCAAGATGACACGTCGTCCAATGAGCCGTACCCCATGTCGCGCCGCATGTCGCGCATCCCCATGCGTCACTCGCAAATGTCCCCCGTGTCCCCAAGCCTGTCCACAAATAATCCCGTCAAAATGGTCCAAGAAATGGTTGGACGCGTCAGGGTAATGACAACAAAAAAAAAGAGAAAGCGCATCCATCGTCAACTTTTTCCGCTAATTTTTTTTTTCTATGCAGAGTTTGGAGGCGCGCTTACAATCGTGCCGATCGCTGGTCACGCCATTGCTCAACCCACCACCTTCGTACAGCTCGACAGTGCCACTTTCGCCGCCTTTGCGTGATACGCACATGACGGACGTGACAACGGGCCCCTTGCATCTCGCCAACATCCAAGCACGCAAACCTTCCGAGTACATGACCCCACCTCGCGATTTGGACGATTAATTTGGCCAGAAACAGCATGAATAAATAAAATATGGATCTAAAAGATGTTTTTATTCAACAGATGGCGAGAAAAAGTAGCAAAAAAATAGGCGAAGCACGGGTGGAAAGAGAGCGAAAGAGAGGATGACAAAGGCTAGGATCGATCATATCCTATTTATTTGGGAGGGCTAGTTGAAAAAGAAAAAAAAAAGGGGTCAAAACATTGTTTTTCCATTTTTTTTTTTTTTTTTGAGAGGGGGAAAGGGGTTTTCTTACTTATAAGCGATCTTGCGGGTCTTGATGGGCGCGAACTTGAAGCGCTTGAGCCAGAGGGACAAGCCCAAGAGACCGGTGATGATGACGGTGGCCTTCATGCCCATCTTCTTGCGCTCATCATGCTCGGGCTCGGCGGCCCATGACAAGAACACAGAGACATCCTTGGCCATCTGGGAGGTGGTGGCGGGGGTGCCATCCTCGTACTCGACCAAGCCGTCGAACAAGACGCGGGCCATGGCAATGGCACCACCGGGGAAGTAAGGGTTGTAGTTCAAACCTTCACGGACCTCGACACCGCCGGGGGGATCCATGTAGCCAGTCAACAGGGCAAAGACATAGTCCTATCACAAAATTGAAATAAGCCCCATCTGGGGAAAAAAAAAAACACACGCTTTTTGACGCGCGAAAATCGTCACTTACAGCGCCACCGTGGCGAGCCTTGGTCATCAAGGACAAATCAGGGGGCAAAGCACCGGCGTTACCAGCACGGGCAGCCTCGTCGTTGGGGTAGGGACGGGGCATGTAATCCGAGGGCTAAGTTGCAAAACGAAAAAGGAATTGAGCCTCGAATTGGACGCGGAAATGGTCTTTTTTTGTGTGTTTTTTGTGTGTTTTCTTTACCTTGCCGGGACGTTGGAACATGTCACCATTGTCATCGGGGCCATCGGTGTACTCGTGCTCCTCAGCCAAGGCCTTGACCTCGTCCTCGGTGTGGGAGACACCAATCAAGTTGCGCCAGGCAATGCGGTCCAAAGAGTGGCATTGCGAGCACACCTCCTGGTAAACCTGGAAACCACGGCGGATGGCGGCGTGATCATAGGTCGACAGAGGGCCATTGTGCGACCAGGGGTGCTCGGGAGGGTGGAGACCCTCGTCAGCCATGTTGGCAGACACCGTGTTGTCGACGTACATGTACGCCAAAGCGGTCGAGGCAACAATACCGGCGGTCACAGCAGCAACTTGCTTGGGTTGCTGGGAACAATCATGAGAAAAAGAGAAAGAAAGAAAAAGCAGAAAAAGATCATCAATTCATCTGTCAATGCCTCCTTTGATGGGCATTTTGGCAAAATGCAAATGGCAAATCGCCCAATGGCAAATCAAAAATCAAAAATCAAAACACAAGCATCCCTACCTCGGAGACGTGGGGTTTGGTCGAAGCGAAACGAGCCTAAGCGCGCGAAAAAAAATAAAAAAAGAACAACAAAGGTGAGTGACACGGTCGCTGGTTGCTATGGCCAATTGAAAGCAATTCGACGCTTACTTGGACGTTGGGCTTAACAAAGCGACGAGCAGATTGAGCAGAGAGGCGGGAGAACATAGCTGTTTTTTTCTATCGAGTTCCTTTGACAATGAAATACAAAAAAGAAAGAGAGGGGGGATGATACAAGAAACAAGGTAGAAAAAAAGGGTATTGCTAAAGAAGCAAAGACAGCAAAGGGAGCTTTATCAAAGGAAATAAAACAAGAAAGGGAGAGGAAAGAAGGAAAACGATACGGGCAACAATCCATTTTTTTTTTTGTGTGTGTCGCTTGCCCCGCTCTAGCGACTGACAAGGGCAGGCCTTCGAAAAAGCCTGGCCTTGGTCAGTCACAGATTGCCAAATTTGGCGATCAAGCCACCGGTTCACGACCCGCCCCCGGACACTTGCCCTTGCTCCTCTCAATTCCATGTCAATTCGCTCAAGAATTCGTCATTGCCTTTATTGCGCGTTGGAAAAGATGCGATGAAAAAAAAAAAAAGCTTAGCTGCCCAAGCGACGACCACCGCCGCGGCCCCACAATGAATTCCCAAAGGCCCCCGCGCGGCTAAAAGCTTGCTGCGCTTGCTGTTGTGGCTGCTGTGCCGCCTGATTCGCCCACACGCGTCCGCCGGGGCGCTGCCACGTCGTCGTCGTCGAAGGGAACAAACGCTGAAGGAACGCAGGCGTCGTCAAATACGTGCGGCCACCGTGCGCAGCCGGGTATTCATATTTGAGATAGTGGTACGCGTGTGCAGACACAATGCCAAAGATGGTCGGCATTGGACCCGGACCTGGCGGGCTCGTCAAATATTCGTATGCCACAATCACCCATGGAAGATACATTGCCTTTTTTTTTAAAAAAAAAAATCGCCAATGGGTTGCGTGAGACGCGAGTCGCGGCGCGTAAAAAAGAGGATTTTTTGACGATTTTTTACGTACCTTGAAGCGAAAGCCGTACATAAACGACACCTCTTGCTGTGGATTGTGTCGGCACCATATGTACATGCACGCAGGCATCATGCATCGCTGCAGGAAGAACAAATTGCTCCAGAATCGATCGAGCACCTGTGTCATAAACAAAAAAAAAAAAACATGCCAATGGGCTCGCGTCAGCACCCTCTTCCTTTCCTCGACCCCAAATTGACCGCCATGCCGCTCCAACGAACCATTTGAATGGCGCCAGTAAAGATGAAGTAGTAAATGAAATCGGCGGTGTTGTGCTGGAAGAGCTCCGTCTCGACTTTGCTCGCGTACATGTAGAAAAGATAGAGATTGAACGCCATGTCGAGTTTGAACGGGCCAACAAAGAAATTAGTCACGAGGCGCCAGAGCTATGAAGGCAATTGCGCGCGGTGAGTCTTCAAAATCATTACATCGTCTTTGCATTTTTACCTGGAATTGACGCGCCACAGAGGGCCAGTGCAATACCATCGCGCCCATGGGCAAGACGTGGAACGTGCTGAGCGCGCTGGACACGACGGTGGTCGCAAGCACCGTCCGTGTCACCAGTGGCAGCGACTGGTACCAGTTTTTAAAGTCTTGTGTAAAGGATGGAGCTTGGGCTGCCGGCATAGAGTGGAACGAGAGAGAAAGAAAAGCAAGCGAAAGCGAAAAAAAAGGGAAAAAAAAAAAAAAAGAAAGGGCGCCGCCGGCCTATAAAAAGGCAACGTGTCACCCCCGTTTTGGGCCCCCACCCACTGGGCGAACCAGCAAATTGTCAATCAATTGTGAAAGACGGCATTTTTGAACACTTTTACAATAAAACAATGACAGCTCGAACAATGCAGAATCTCTCTGGCTATCGATCGAGAGGATTCAATAAGCTAAACAGCCCCTGGTTGGCACATAATGGGGGCAAAACGTGGATTTATGGCCGAAATCGTGGATAATCCTATTTTATCACTATTGGCCAACAAAAGCACACACAGAGGATTACGCAAGTGACTTGTGATGCTCGTGTGAGCTCATGGTTGTGACATTTTCGATCTCTCGACAATGTTGCAGCATCAACCAATCTTTTAGCCCTGTTCGTCGGTCCGAAATTCGGTCCGAAAAATTTGTGCAATTATGATTTGTATAACCAATTTGGGAACTTAACATCGAAGTCACCGTGGTGTAGTTGGTTATCACGTACGCCTCACACGCGTAAGGTCCCCGGATCGAGCCCGGGCGGTGACATTTTTTTTGCTTTTTTGCTCTTTCTTTTTTTTTTTTTTTTTTTTTTTTTGCTTATCTCACCTTTTGGGTCTGATCTGGGAAAAGTGCAAACAGGCTTAGGTATGGTCACTTGTGTGTCTCGTTTGCCACTTTTTTTGTACAAGTCGCTTTGAGGTTTGAAAAGGTCACGGTCGATTCATACGTGTCGTGTCGCGGTTTTTTTTTTTTTTTTGGTCACGATGAATTGTGCTAGCATCTGCCCAAGATACTTGCACTTTTCAAAAAAAAAAAAAAAAAAAAAAAAAAAAAAAAAAAAAACTCATTTCTACCAGTGAATTGACGGAATTGACGAAAAATCGCAAAAAATGCGCATTTGTCGAGAAATATCAAGCACAGAGTAACCCAAAACGCGTCGCAAACACGTCCTAGTGTGAAATGACAAGTTAGAACCCCTAGCGGGACTCTCGTTTAGCTGTCAGGCGTGCGCCACACGCGAACCCAGAATCTGCTGTGGCCGAGCTCCAAAACCAAAATCGAAAAAAAAAATGGGTCTCTAGAATTGCGCCAGGCTCATCCATACGAAAGAGGGCACGGAGAAACCGCGAGAAATGAAAAAAAAAGAGCCCAGTCTATCAGCGCAGTGACGAGCATTTTGCAATGTTAGTTTAAACCTTGCAGGCGAATTGCGCCGGAAAAACGCGCCCCAAGGCAGCTTTTCACGTCTCCACCAGAAAGAGACGCTCCAGGATTATGGGTTTGGTTAGGAACATACGCGTGCAATAGGTAACACCTTGACGTAATTTATCATGCGTCTAATTTCACTATTGTTTCTAGGTCATGTAAACAAGTCTGTCAAAACATACTTTTTTCAATGATCATCGTTACCCACGGATGCATCAGGCTGTGCCCTTTCTGATGAACCCGGTTTCGACGTGCTGTGACCAATTTTCGACGACATGACATTGTGCTGGAGAAAACCCAGCAGAACACGTTTTTCCCGGAAACCAGTGAACTCTCGATTTTTATTTCAGGTTCTTCGTTGTTAAACGCGATGTGTTCAGCACGTGGTTGAATTATGTGGCAATCTGAGGACCTAAATTTGACCCTTGGAAAATCCTCGACTGCACCCCTTGGAAAATCTACTGTATAATTTTCGAAAATCGTGATTGCGACCCATCTAGTAGTGATTGCAATGTTGCGAAAGTGGGATCATTTGGTAAGGCGTACAGCCGTCTGTTACTCTGTTTCAATGGCTAGTTTTATAGAAAATGAGTGTACTTTCTGAAAAGCGACCAAAATACAGCAAACTTGATGCAATCGCGATTTCCTCGATCTCATTGCTTCGCGAACTGGTGAAAATTGTACCGTGGATGCGTGGAAAGAGAATCGCTTGGATTGTTGGATATCATTTCTCATCCGCTTCGCTGACTCGATGGACGAACTTTGTACGCTGCTGTCACATGAATAATAATGCGATCAAAGATTTTAGAGCTGATTTGCTCAGCAGCAGGCTAAACAACAACTCACAGTGTGGTGCTGCGCTGCTGGGACAAAGGATGCAGAATTTGACTCACTATCAAGCAAATCTTCAAATGAAAGCAGTTTCATCGTTGTTTAATCATCAAAACTGCTGATGACCGAGAAATTCGCTCGAGTTTCCAGAATTCGACGTTGATCGCGATTTGCTTGAAAATGGCCTGGTCGACACCGGATTTTCATTAGAGATTTGCTTATCAAGACGGGGTCCATGCTTACAATACCGGTACAACAGTACAGTACAGTACAGTAATGACAGGACTCACAACAAACTCGTGTCTGCACTGTAGTAGCCCATCCACCTCCAGCGTACAATATCAAATTGCTATTTTCATATTTTGGGAAGGAGTCAAACATGAATTGGCGATAAAAATCTTGACCAAAGTAGGCACTTTTTTCAGTTGATCGCCGTTCATGCGTCACTCTTCGGGTCATTTTCTTAACTTGTTGGACTCTTGGAGCGACCTGACATTTTGTGTGCCAAACGCAAATGGTCGGAGTTACCTGTTTGGGATGCATTGATCACTTGGAGTTCGAATTTGCCCGTTTTTGGGATTTAAATGTGTGACCCCTGAATTTTTAAAAAGTGGTCGTAGCGCTTTGACGGTTTAAGTTTTTTTGCTGCATTTTTTGCGCTGAATGCGATGTAGGTGTTTTTAAGCGGGCTCGACCAAGCAGATGGCGAGATAATAGGAAAAAAGAACATACAGTATCTGCCGGTTTTGGCATTTTCGAGTTCAAAAAAATCGGTCGGACTCATCCTGCGCGCTGGCCATAGTTCAAGCAGTGATGTGTCTTTAGTCTGCGCACAAGTAGGCTGTAAAAAAATTTCTGGAGGCACAACAGGCCGGTAAAATTCGAAAATCACGTTTCTTCCAAAGGAAAATGTTCAATTTGCACAAAATTACAGTACAGTATTTTTGCGCACTGCCGTAATTTTTTATTTGACGTACAACAGTACAGTATTACTGTTGTACAGTCTGGCAACTGGCCTTGATGCAAATGCATCAAGGTAGCTTCGAATCTTACAATGTTACTCCAAAAATTGAAGTTCTTCTGTCTTCTGTGCCAGCAGGGAAAATCTGTTTTACTCTTTTTTTACACGTACTGTACAGTACAGGCTCCATTTCATCAGGCATTGTGGGTTGGTAGCTTGGTAGCTAGGTACCGGTAGTAGTGAACTAGTGATCCGCTCTAAGCAAAAAAATAGCAGATGGTGTGTTCTTCTGTTGTGTACTGTATGATACAGTAGTAGGTTTTTATTTTGGAGGACCGTCCAGAGAAAAGATACGCCAAGAAGCGTGGTGAAAGCCTAAAAATCGACGTCAATATACACTTTTTTTCTTTTTGGGCACCATGGCACTCCGAGTCAAGCGACAAAATAGTAGATCACGATACGCTCTATGCAGAATCGTATGCGGCTAAAAAGATCAATTAGGAGGAGTGACCAGCAGCGAGTAAAGGAAAAAAAAATGGAAATTCTTGCGCGTGTGGCACGTTCATGAAGTTGCACTTGTTTTTCGCATAATATACATTGAACATTGTACACCACGCCATCGTGCGCTTCCAGTTGCATCCGCAGCATCTCGTCGTCAACAAGTTGCACGAACAGACAATGTGAATTAAACGTCAGAAACACGCAATTTGAAAAAAAGACATAAAAAAAAAGGCTATTTATAGGCTCTGCGGATTTGACAGAATGGCATCCATTTACCATTGCCAAATCAGGTTACACAGAAAGTAGAAAAATAGCAATCAGACGCCGAGATCTGGGCGTAATACTGTAAGCCCCTTGATTCATGTTGTCATCAAGGGCAAAGTGGTCGTTGAAGCATCATTGGACAAAAGAGACGCTTTTGCATGATTCACGTCATTGATGCATTCGGCTTTGTTTGTTACAGTAATGCAGCCCGCGTTGTTGATACGCATGCTGGGTGCATAAGCGCGTCGGGGCACGGTCCACAAGAGAATGAAAAAAAAATAAAATAAAAATGAGCGCCATGAAGCAGCCAAAGGAAGCTCTGGCAACATTTTGACTCGTCCTACGTGCCGGGACTTGAGGGAATTTCCTAGATGGAGGGTGTTGTCAGGAGGGAATTTTGCACCTGGTGGAGCGTTGCACACAAAAAAAAAAAGAAAGAAAAAAAGTGAAGGCTGTCAGCCCAAAAAGGCAACTACGAGGGGGGCAATTGGCCGCCGTGCAGAACGGAAAGAGTCGAAAAAATTCTCGGGTGTTCCCTTCTTTCGTTCTCTCGCTCTTTTCGTCTCTTTGTCTCCTTACCGACAAACGCTTTTTTACACTTTTTCACTTTTCCCCCGTCTCCTTTATGTCAACACATACGAGCGGAATGTCTTCTAGCCGCCGTCGGTACCCTGTGGCACCCAGTCTCGATCGCTCGTCAACGACGCCGCTGCTCAGTACGACGGCGACCGCCGGGGACGGCCGTGTGGACTATGGCAGCAAACACCAGCCGTTCCATCTGCCCGTGACGATGCCAGCGAGCACGACGTCGGTGCCGGTGGCCATGACACGCACGACCAAGCCTAAGCAGCCCAACCGCACGACAAAAACCTCGCAAAAGCTCAAATTGTTCCCCGACGAGGACAATGAACCGCTGTACATGCCCGAAGATACCGATGTTTATACTCAATTGGCACAGATTCCCCATGGCTCCGCAAGGATAGAAGCTGAGCGACTCAGCAAGATCAATCGTGATGAATTGCCTCGTGTCACGGCCTATTGCACTGCATCGTACGCTGAATTTTTATTGCCATATGAACAAATCCATGATTGACCACTTTTTTAAAATAGTGCCTATCGCATGGACAGCCTTGCCAAGTACTTGCAGAGCAAACGACGTTCCAATGGCACGCACATCAAGCGCTTTGATGAGTGGTAAACCATCTTGTACAGGGGGGGCATTGGAAAATGGCACAAGTCGGCTAACAAATGCTTTTGATCCAGCCTGTACACGCCGTATAGCCTTGGCTATGGTCCGCCCAAAAAGGATGAGCAGCAACAGCAACAGCAGCAGCAGCAAGAAACATCTTTGGAGCAGCGCCGTTCGCCTGAAATGTTCCTTTTTGACTATGGCGTCGTGGTCTTTTGGGGCATGACCGAGGTTGAAGAGCAGCGCGTCTTGCAGGACCTGGAACCCTTTGAGGAGGAAAAACTTGGTAAAAAAAAAAAAAAGCGACAAACCTAAAAAAGACAGCGAGGATGGGACACTTTTGGCCATTGACCACACCCTTTTTGCCTTTATTCTGTGCAGACGCCGATGATGTCGAGACGGAGGAATTCAATTATTATTACGACGAGAGCTACCAGCCCAGGCAAGCCAAGAAAAAAAAAAAAAAAGGAAAAACATTGGGAAAAGCGGCAAATGGGGCTGATTTGTTTTTTTTTTTTCTTCCTCAGGATATACAATGACATCATCACGCTGCGCCATGCGTCAAATTACCTTGTCAAGCTGACAATTGCGCATGCCATTGCGCAGAGCGTCAAGATGACCCTGTTTGAGCGCTTGATCGACGATACAATCAATGAAACCAAGTATATTCCCCAAGTCATGGCCGAGAGCGGCAATATCCAGATGTCAAGGTAGCAATTGTTGTGCGCATTGGCTAAAATTGCGAGCAGGTTTTGCTCACCTTTTATTTTTTTGCGCCTGCAGAACGGCCATCACCAAGAAAATCGGGCAGCTCTTCATTATGCGGATCAATGTGAACCTGGTGTCCAACATCCTGGACACGCCCGAGATTTTCTGGTCCGAGCCCGCCCTTGAGCCTCTGTACAGCGCGATCAGGAGCTACCTAGAGATTTCGCAGCGCGTCGAGTTGCTGAATCAGCGTGTCGAGGTCATCAGCGACCTGTTGGAGATGCTCAAGGACCATTTGAATAGCTCGCACGGTAAGAATGTCACTTTTTTAACGCGGCACGGACCCTTTTGGACTCATTTTTTTATATTATGCGCAGGCGAGCACCTCGAATGGATCGTCATTTGGCTCATTGCCATGGAAATTGTGGTTGCGGTGATCACGACAACCGTCGACGCCTTTAGTTTGTCTCATTCGTAATTATTACATGCACGCTTTTTTCATCCATTTTGCGACGCGTTTCCAATGGGTTGGGATCTTTGTGGAATGAGAGTTTATTATGAGCGGGGCAAAGGGTGCATTAAATATAAAAGGCTGGTAAGGAGTAGCGTATGATTTAGATACATCATCACAAAGAGAACAAGAGAGGGGAGAAAAAGCGGGAATTGGCAAAAAGGAAAGAGCAAGGGGGTCAGAGCAAATAGTAGCACAAGATGAAAAGGAGGGGGACACGCAATAAAAAACTACAATGGGGGGAAATCAATGGGTGTGGGGGATGGGGGAGAGGGGAGAGGAAACACAGATGCAGAGAAAGAGAGAGGGAAAATTCAAGTGAATTCGACAAACAAATCATGGTAGGGATCGTCCCCAGGAGCTACATGCCTATCAGAGTCATGCGTTTCTGGGTATTTTTCGAAATTGCTCGTATCGCCTGGGTGACGATATGCTGGTATAATAGGTGCGCGCACGTTCTTTTCCAAGAGACCAAGCCAGTCTACACCACGGAACCATTTGTGGCGCTTCAGGTCTTCAGAGCCACCCTAAAAACAGGAAAAGGGGTGAGCATGGGCCCATTTTTTGTTTAAACTATTTTTACGCACCTTCAGATTGCCCAGTCTCTTGCTACGATCTCCAACAAGCAAGCGCTTCAACAGATCCTTGGCCAGTGGGTCAAAATGAGCAGGAAATTGCACCTTGCCGGCCAAAATCTTCTCGTAGATCCCAAAGGAATTGTCATCAAAAAATGGTGGATACCTAGGCGAAGAAAAAAAAATTGCGATACGTCAGGTCATTTGCTCATCCATATTTTGCAGTAAAAAAATCGTGTAGAGCGTGGAAACGCGTCAATTCACGCCAATTCGAGGGAAAAGAGAGCAAGTTTTTTCTTTCTTTATGTCTTACCCTGCCAACATTTCAAAGATGAGGATGCCCAAGGCCCACCAGTCGACAGCCTTGCCATGACCCTTGGATTGGATGATTTCAGGTGCCAGGTACTCGGGGGTGCCACACAGAGTCCATGTTCTAATACAAAAAAAAGGGCCAATGGTGAGTCCAAGGAGTGCATGAGGTTGCTGTTGAGGATCCGTGCATTCGAGGAACAAAACAAAGGAGAAAAGAGGGGGGGGGGGTCGCGCTCTTTTTACCTATCAATGACAGTCTTTGCAAAGCCAAAGTCCGTGATTTTGATGTGCCCCTGGTGATCAAGCAGCAAATTCTCGGGTTTCAAGTCGCGATAGATGATATTCTTGGAGTGCAGGTATTCAATGGCCAAAACAATCTCGGAGGCGTAAAATCGAGTCATATCATTCGTGAAGCGGCCGGCGCGCCGCAAATGGGAGAATAACTCGCCGCCAACGACGTATTCGAGCAGCATGTAAAGGTTAACATTGTCCTGGAAGGTGCAGAATCTACATGCAGAAAAAAAAAAGTAAGGAATCATGCATGATCATCCAGACCAGGGCCCTCTTTTTCTCCTTTTTTTTTTTTTTTCTTTTTTTTTTTTGTCTCCGCCCTTTTTAGTCGCTCTTTTTTTGTCGCGTTCTTTACAAATCGACAATGAAGGGGAAGCGCACTGACGCCAAGATTTGCTTTTCAGAGAGAAGATGCTCCACTTGCTTTAGACGCACCACCTCCGATTTTTTGAGCACTTTCATGGCGTAAAACTTGTTTGTAGTCTTGAATTTGGTCAGATACACGCGCCCAAAAGTGCCTGTGCCTAATGCAAATGGAATGGATTGGCGTCATCAGTGGGCCCGATCTTTTCAAAATACATCTGCCGCGAAGCAAATCACTTGACATGCTGCCTTTTCGTTTTTTTTTTCGTTTTCTACCTAGGGTGTCCAAGAGTTCAAATTCCTTGAGTCCAAAGGTGGGCTTTTTGACATAGACGGGGGGTCGATTGTGGTAGTATTGAAGCCGCGACTGCTGCTGATGCAGCATGGCCTGCGCGGAATTGGGCGAAAGCGGGATGGACATGTTGGCGAGTGGGTGGTTGGGCGGCAATTGCTGGCGCATTGGGTACGGTGAGGGCGAGACGCCGCCACCACCTCGTCCTACACTGGACATGCTGCTTGTTTGACGCTCGTGCGGCCGATTCAAGTACACTTGCTGTGGCGACCCGAGATCGAATGGGCTGCCCATCGATTGTCGAAAAAACGACGGAATTGGTGCCGCTGGTGGAGAGTGCACATCATCCACACTGTGCTCAGGGATGCCTTCCATCATTGAAGTGGATAATTAGATTTGATGAGGGGGGGGGAGGGTGACAAAGAGTGGGAAAAAGTAAAAACACAAAAACGGGGAGAGATGAGGATGACGACGGATGAGGGGGGAAGATGGGATGTCAGGCGCCCGCGGATTCAGGGGGGAGAGAAAAAGAGGGGAAAAGGGAGGCAGACAAAGAGAGAAAGAGCTGGGTCCACACGAAAAAAAAGGGGCAAGGGCGGGCTGCCAAGATCAATGAATTGGGCGCTTGTGGGGTTAACGAACAGTCAACAATAACAAAAAATAGTATTCGCACTTGGGGAAGGGCACGTTAATTTGGATTGTGCACGCCGCGAAGGAGGTGGAAAGAGCGTGAGAGAGAAAAAAAGAGAGACACTTGTCGAGAGGGGGGGAGAGGGAAAAGGCAAGTGAGAGGCGTGTTTCGCTTGCGTGTGGGTTAGTGGCGGGACAAGCTGCGTGTGAATTCGGCGATGGCTGGAAATTAGGTGGATGGGCCGTGTGGAATGGAGCAGCAAGAAGCAGCAGCAATCAAAAAAGAAAGCGAGAAAGAGGGGAAAAAACGAGAAAGAGAAACAAAAAAAAGAACAAAAGATAGAGAAGCAAAGCAAGCAAAGAAAGAGAGAAGGAAAAGAGAAAAAAAAAAAAAAAGGGAGGAATAAAGGGTGACGATCCCCCTAATTTATACGGCGGGGCCAAAAGGAGACCACGCAGTGAGAAAAAGGGCGAGAAAAGAGCCATTCTCCGTCGCACAAGCTGATTCCACACAAACGTCATAGGCAGCCTCTGTGCCACCAGGGCCAATTTGTCTGCAATGGCACCCTGCACACCCATTTGCCTTCAGGAGACGGCTGTAAACAAACAAAAACGAAAACAGGCGACCTTTCCGCCCGTAACAAGGACAATTGCTCAGCGCAACAAGAAAAAGAGAAGAAAAAGACACAAAGTTGCAACAAAAAAGAGAAAAAAAAAAGCGCCCCTTCCCCTTGGTTTCGCCATGGAAACGCCCTCCTTCCCCATCTCAGCCCTGTTATTTTTTATATTGTTGGTTTTAAACAATTAGATGACACGTGCTGCCGATACGTTTTCTATTTTAAAATGCGTGGCATCAAGGGCCCATACCATACGTCGCTCTTTGTCGCTCTCTTCTTTGTTCATTCTCGGGATGATCGTACTCAGCGGATGCTCTTTTTTTTTCTGAGCCAGTTGCAAGAACAATGAGGGTGTTGCATCACGTTCTCAATAACCTTATTGCTCGAGCTTGCCAGGTTTGCGATTCTCCTTGCGGCGGACTCAAAACTTTGAGATCTCACAGCAGCATTGTCAATTTAGAGGGCCCGCGCCCAATGGCAGTCAAATTGAGCCCCTTGCACGATAGGAGGCGCAAAAAAAAAAGGTGCGTGACAACAATGTCCCTATTGTTGCCGTGCCATTGGAGCAACGTGTGGCAAAAAAAGATACACCACACCCAAAGTCCAAGGCAAATAGCCGCTTGCAGGGTGAAAAAAAAAAAGTGGCCAATTCATACAAGAAAGGCTTGCTGGTCGGTGTTTTCTGCTTGTTTTTCTTTTCTTTTGCCTTGCTCTCTCTCACTTTTTTCTTTTCTTCCACTTGATTTTTTTCTTCTTTTTCTTTCTCTTTCCGATCCTTTTACACCATGGACGACTCTCTTTACGACGAATTCGGCAACTATATTGGTCCTGACCTCGAAGAGGAGGAGGATGATGATATGAATATCGAGCAAGACTTTGTGCAAGAGGATCTTGACGCGGACGATCTGCAAGACGACCAAGATGAAGAGATGGAGGAAGCGAGCGGATCGGCCTTGATGCGTCGTCAAGGTAACGAGAGAGACAGAAAAAAAAAAGACATTTTGCGCGCATGCAACGCCTCATACGTGTTTTTTTTTTATATTAGATATCCCTGAGAGTCAGGTCGTGCTGCACGAGGACAAAAAGTATTATCCTTCGGCCGAGGAGGTGTATGGCACCGAGGTCGAGGCACTTGTCCAGGAAGAAGACACGCAACCTTTGTCCGAACCCATCATCAAGCCCGTCGAGCAGCGCAAATTCATGGTCCAGGAATCTGATCTGCCCTACACCACCTTTAAAAAGGAGTACGTCGACCAGAAAAAAAACATCAAACACGTGAATTGACGCGCTCTTTTTCATAGGTTCATGATGGATTTGATGAATTTGCCTGATTTGACGCGCAACATTGCCATCCTTGGCCACCTGCACCACGGCAAAACCTCGTTCCTCGATATGCTCGTTGCAGAGACCCACCCTGACACGCCTCTTGATCCGGAGCAGCCCGTACGCGACTGAAAAAAAAAGATAAAAAAACGAAAATGGGGATCAAAAGCGCGTCAATTCGCTCATTTCTTGCTTTTTTCGAATGATTTTAGAAACGATATACCGATACACACATCGTAGAGCGCGAGCGTGGCATCAGTCTCAAGAGCATGCCCATGACGTTTGTGATGCAGGATCTCAATGACAAGTCGTATGTGCTCAACACGATGGACACGCCCGGCCACACCGATTTTATCGACGAGATTGTCGCTGCGCTGCGTCTTGCCGACGGTGCCGTGTTGCTTGTCGATGCTGTCGAAGGCGTCATGGTCAACACGGAGCGCATCATTCGTCTGTGTATCCAGGAAGGCATCCCTCTTACGCTTGTCATCAACAAGGTCGACCGTCTGATCCTCGAGCTCAAGTTGCCCCCCTCCGACGCCTACTTTAAGCTGCGCTACACCATTGAAGAAGTCAACCAAATCATCAAGTAAGCAAGCATCCACGCATCAATTGGCCTCCATTGACCCTTTTATTCCGCCTTTTTTTCTTTATGCAGAAAAACACCTGGTGGCGAGAATATCCGGTTATCGCCCGAGCGCGGCAATGTGTGCTTTGCCTCCAGTCTGACCGGCTGGTGCTTCAATTTGCGCTCCTTTGCCAAATTGTACACGGACTCTTATGGTAAAAAACGCGTTTTTGCATGAATGTCGACATGACGCGTCTTAATCAACGCCTCTTTTGCCGCGTCACACTCCCCCACTTATTCTTTCGTTCTTCTTGTTTTCATACATTTATAGAGGAGGAAATTGACTATGTCCAATTCGCCGAACGTCTGTGGGGCGACGTGTTTTACAACCCTGAAAAGGGCTCGTTCCATCGCAAGTCCCAGGAAGGCACCAGCAAACGCTCCTTTGTTCACTTTATCCTCGAGCCGCTTTACAAGCTGTATTCTCAGGTAAAACAAGAAAAAACATGGGGAGAAAATGGCAAAATTGGCTAAAACGTTTTTTTCAGGTGCTCGGTGAGGACCAACAAGACCTGAAGCGCACGTTGCGCACGCTTGGTATCCATCTCAAGGAAAAGGAATTCGCGCTTAATGTCAAGCCGTTGCTGCGTCTTGTTCTTTCGCGATTCTTTGGCCCACCTACTGGGTTTGTGGATATGGTTGTGCGTCACTTGCCGTCGCCGTTGGCCAATGCGGATCAAAAGATCAGCAGCCTGTATTCTGGCCCTCTGGATGACGCGTATGCAACGTCGATGCGCGCATGCAAGGCAGATGGCCCATTGATGATCCATGTGACGAAATTGTACAACAACAAGGAAGCCACGGAGTTTGACGCGTTTGGACGCGTGATGAGCGGCACGGTGACGGCAGGGCAGATTGTGCGCGTGCTTGGTGAGGGCTATTCGATTGACGATGAGGAAGATATGATGGTCCAGCGTGTGTCGGACACGTGGATCTTCCAATCGCGTTATCGCATCCCTGTCGATGGCGTCCCCGCGGGCGGCTGGGTCCTCCTCGGCGGTGTCGACAGCTCCATCACCAAAACAGCCACCATCGTCGACCACAAGGCCACCGCAGGCGACAATTACATCTTCCGCCCGCTTCGCTTCCCGGCCGTCGCTTCCCTCAAGATCGCCATCGAGCCAATGAACCCGTCCGAGCTGCCAAAGATGCTCGAGGGCATCCGCAAGATCAACAAGAGCTACCCTATGGTCATCACAAAGGTCGAGGAATCCGGTGAGCATATCATCCTCGGCGCAGGCGAAATGTACGTCGACTGCATCCTCCACGATCTTAGACGCATGTACGCAGAAATTGAAATCAAGGTCTCGGATCCCGTCGTTCGATTCTGCGAAACAGTCGTCGAAACATCCGCATTAAAGTGCTTTGCCGAGACGCCAAACAAAAAGTAAGGAAAAAAAAAGTCAAAACATAACAAAAAAACGTCTTTTTTTTTTTTTTTTTGCTAATTGCTCGCCGTTTTTTTTTTTTTTTCGTCATCGCCTGCAGGAACAAGCTGTCCTTTATTGCCGAGCCCATGGAACGTGGTCTACCAGATGCCATTGAGGGCGGCAAGATCAATCTGCATTGGCCAGCCAGCAAGCTTGGCGGGTACCTTGAAGAGCACTTTGGCTGGGATGTGCTGGCAACACGGTCGATCTGGGCCTTTGGCCCCGACGACATGGGCCCCAACGTCTTGCTCGATGACACGCTGCCCACGGAGGTTGATAAAAAGCTGCTCTACTCTGTCAAGGACTCGATGCGCCAAGGTTTCCAATGGGGCACACGCGAGGGCCCCTTGTGTGATGAACGTAAGAACCCAAAATGAAGAAAGAAAAAAGAAAAGACGCGCCAATTCAGCTTGCGACGCGTTTAAAATGCCCGTGACGTGTCATTTCAGCTCGACAACAAGCCAATTCATGTTTTGACGTGTCCATTTCATTTTACCATGGGATGACCATTTTTCTTACGAATTTTCCTTTTCCCCCCCTTTTTTCTTCCCATAGCCATCCGTGGTGTCAAGTTCAAGATCATCGACGCTGTTCTTGCTGACGAGCCAATTCACCGTGGTGGCGGTCAAATCATCCCCACGGCGCGTCGCGTGTGTTATTCGTCGTTTTTGACGGCCACGCCGCGCTTGATGGAGCCTGTTAATTACGTGGAGATCCAAGCGCCTGCGGACTGCGTGTCGGCCGTGTACGCGGTGCTGCAGCGAAGGAGAGGCCACGTGACGGCAGATGTGCCCAAGGCCGGCTCGCCACTCTACACTGTCAAAGCTTATATCCCCGTGATCGACTCGTTTGGGTTTGAAACCGATCTGCGAACGCACACCCAGGGCCAAGCGTTTTGCCAACAGGCATTTGACCATTGGCAAATCGTCCCTGGCGACCCCCTGGATGCCTCCATTGTTCTCAAGCCCCTCGAAACAAGCACCGCGCAGCAGCTTGCTCGTGACTTTATGGTCAAGACTAGAAGACGAAAGGTAAAAACAGCAAGCAAAAAAAAAAAAAAAAAAAAAAACCAAGAAAAAAAAGGAAAAAATGGCCGTCGCGCTTTTTGCTCATTCTTCTTTTCATTTCATTTCTTTTTTTTTTTACGCGCTTTTCCAGGGTCTGTCCGAGGACGTTAGCATCACAAAGTACTTTGACGATCCCATGCTTCTTGCGTTGGCGGAAAGCGACATCCTTGGCGCAGCCCAATCGAACCTTTGATTCATTTGTACAAATTTCTCGCAGCATCATCCCCTCTTTCCACCCACCCCCCCTTTTTTTATCATCTTTTTCCCATACTAGATGTTGGTTTTCGGTTTATTTTCGTGGTAAAAGTCTTTTCTTCCTATTTTCTTTTCTTTTTTCTTTTTTGGCGCTTGTTTCGTGGCAATTGGGTTGCCAAGGGCGCTTTCATGGATGGGGTGTATAATATCCTATTTTATGCGTGTGTACGTGCGAGAAGAGTCTATTTACAAGGTGCGCGGGTACGCGCAATTATGGAAAAAAAGATGAATTGGATGGTTTGTCACACGTGTGTTGTGGTCATTGTGACAGTGACGTGTGTGGCGTGGATGGTCTGCGTGAGTGTGAGCGTGGCATGACTGGGCGGCAAGGGCTTGGTAGCAGCGGCGGCGGTGCCAATGGCCGATGAAGCCGTGGTACCAGCATTTGATGAAAAAGAGGGCGAAGACGAGGCCGGTGCTGCCTGCGTCTGGAATGCGCGCCCGAGACCGATGAAAATAAAGGTGAGCGCGATCAACAGGCCGACAGTCACCATTACACACGCCATGAGCCAGCGCTTGACGCGCTTTTTCGGGCTCACATCACGCGCCGCCTTTTGCAACGTCGATGTGGACCCCACGGCCGTGGAAACAGGCGAGAATTGTGTCGTCGACGATGTGCTGACAGTTGTCGTGGGTGTCACGGCCTTTTCCTCGTTATCCATCGTGTACGTGCGTGCGAGTGCCGGCCGCTCCGCCGACGGAGGCGGCCTGGGCACTTGATCGTGCCGACACGCGTGAAACAGCGGTGTCGGCGCCGCCAGGCCAATCCCCTTGGAAGATGACGGCTCAGAACTTGCCGTGGCGGCGTGGCGACAAGACTCCATGTGGGGCAATTGAAATGAAAAAAAAAAAGAAATAATGAAATAAAGAAAAAAAAATAACAGACACCGAGAGCAAAAAAGAAGAAAAATGATACAAAGAAGTCCATTGTCTTTCCAACCATAATTAAAAAGCATCGTCAGCATAATGCCCTTCCCCCTTCTTCGTCTCATGCCCGCATTTTGTTACGCTTTGTGCTGCGGGCCGGCGTGCTAGCCGAATTGACGTGCACACCAGGTGTCAGGCTCACAAACATGCCCCTCAGAGCGTGAGCACCCCCCCTCACCTTAAAAGTATGACGTCTATCCATCGTTAAAATACCAATGGCAATGGGAATTGGCCGTCGAGAGAGGGGAAAAAGTGAAAAAAGGGGGTGGCAAAGGAATTGCGCCCACGACAATTGTAAATCCTATGGCAAAAGGGGCCCTTTGCGCTAAAGTGGGGCGTCGATCTCGTAATTGCAACGAAACGCAAGTGATGACATCCCCGTGCTCTCCCCCCCCCTCCCCGCACCAAAATCCTACTTTCCCACCCCTGATGGGCGAAAAATAAAAAAAAAAGAGGATCTTGAAACAAACTAGCCATGAGCATCCTTCCTCCCTGTCGATGCTACTAGCCGATGCTTCTCTGGTAACCTTAATTGGAGCCATTGAACCTACTTTTGATGCGTTTGCTCTTTTTTTAGTCTTTTCAGATTCAAGAAAGAGTCGATCTCGCTCATCGTCAATGCAATCGATAAAAAAAGCAAAACGATGGCGTCGCCCATTGCCAATTGGGATGATCCGTGCATGAAGTGCACGACACGCCTGCAGCGGGGTTTTGCTCGAAATTCTTGTAAAAGTCGGACAAAGGGGTTGGCAGGGACGTTGCCCATTTCTTCGTATCGCGTGGCCAAGTCGGGCCTTGCACTTGTTGCAGTCTGCTGTGCGACCGTCTGTGTGTGCACACAAAAGGCAATTCGAAGCAGCTAAATGCTGGCGAAACGTCCCATTTTGCAATTTCACGCTAATTTTTGCCTGAATTCCGCCCAGATCTGCTGTGCAACCCGACACTTGGCACCCATGGAGGATGCAAAGATCGCTACACGACGGTTCTAGATGCCCGTCGTCAAACGTCAACATAAATTCAACGAATTCATCGCATGTTTTTTTTTCTCAGCATGGGCCAACGCAAATGCGGTGCAACCATGCTATTGGCGCCCATTGGCGTATGATAATCTCGTGCTTTTAGGCAGCCTTGCATAAACAAACATCAAAGGCCATCGACAAGGTATCCAGTCCCTCGGATTGAACGAGCCATGAGTTCATGGGCCGTGTTTTGTACAAAATACATGTGACGTGGGCGAGGAATTGTCACCTAAAGTGGATAAAAAAACAAATGGGAGGGAGAGAGAGAGAGAGAGAGAGAAGAACGACAAAGGGCTCGCCTCCTTAATTTCAGGGTGCGCATGAATGGAGGTGCAGGTCTCCCGATCATATAGCTTTTTTTTCGTACTTGATTGTTGCTTGGAAAATGGCTCCCTGAACCAAAAAAATCTCAGACCAGCCTCATGGTAATTCTTGCTTGCATGTGTGCATCACAAAAAAAAAAAAAAAAAAAAAAAATGGAGAGGAGGAGGACAGCGCCAATGCCGGGGAAACAATCTAAAATGAATAAAAAAAGCAATTGACGATTAGACCAAGCTGCCAACAAGGATAATGCGTGTGTGACCGACCACGCGCAACCTGCGTCTCGATGGGGAGACAAAAGAAGTAGCAAGAGAACCACGTCATCGTGCGCCTTTGCACAATGGGGAGGTCTTTTTTTTTTTTTTTTTTTGGAGAGACTGACGCTACAATTCAATGATTTTTTGACTTACGGAAGAATGACTGTCCATCGGATGAATTTTGCTCTTGCAAGAAAGGGATGGATGGAATACGGTCAGGCCTTTTTTTTTTTTTTTTTTAATTTTTTACCGCATATTAAAAAAAAAGAAAGATCACGGGCACATGCACGTTGCTAAGGTGCACGTTGTAGAAATCCCACGCAGGCTACATGTTGTCCCTGGATTCCCGCGCTTACTATCTCGATAATGGAGTTGCCAGTGGATTCCTTCAGCCATTGAGACTCAGGAAAAGGGAAAGGGGGGCAAAATAGTGAGCAAAGAGGGGGAGAACTCGTCTCCTTAAACCCAAATTGTAGTGTCAAGATTTTTTTTTATTATTTCAGTGGGCTGCTTCGTCTTGCCTGCATTGATCGAGCAAGGGGAGAGGGAGAAGGGATGCCTGCAACGACTTTGAAAACTATACAAAAAGGAGAATGGGATATAAACTGACTAACGGGGAGCATAAGAACAAGGCATACAATTAGCCATTGGTTAGAGGGAAAGGGAAACTGGTGTCTAAGAGGGAAACATGGCAAGCAGGAGGGAGGGGATCAAGAAACAATATCATACAGGGACAAAAATTGAAAAAACGCGTCATGATCATCATCATCATTCATTCATCATCCAAGTGGGGGGTACGTGTGTGGGTCATAAAAAATTGGGAAACAATGGTACATATAAGAGACAAAAGGTCATAGGGCGGGAAAAAAAAGGGGGAAAAGCAAGCAAAAAAAAAAAAAAAAAATAGAGGGATAGGGAGCAGCCCACTGAACAGGCAAAGGTATCATCAATTGGGGACGGTGGGGTCAGGAAAAAAAAGCAGCAGAATCAGGGGCACTTTGTAAGAAAAAAAATAAAAAAATAGGGTTGGGTGCGTGGGTGTCTAATTGTGCAAGTATGGCGTGGGGGAAATGAAGCAAAAAGAAAAAAAGAACAATCAGGGACGTAAATTGCCTTGACCAGGATGATGAACAGCCTTGATTTTGCCGTCAAGGTGCTTCAGATTGCGATCGAGGCTGCGAACTTGGGCACGGAGATCGTCGTATGCGACGCTCAGTTCTCGATCCACGTCATCTAGATATTGATCGTCATTGAGCCGGTCTGGATACACGGTGAAGGCGGATTTGACGGACCTTAGCACAATGTCGATACTTGCCCACTCGTCCTGCAGAAAATCGAGCGTGTCTTGCATTTGATCGATGGCTTCGTTGCCTGCGCCGGCAATGCGTGCCCCTGCGGCTGCATGGGGTGCTGCCGACGTGGACGCGGTGATGGTGTCGCCGGACGACGCGGTCAGGGAGCGTGTCTTGCGAGTTGCGGACGGATTGGGCGTCATTTGCATGTGTGTGGGCGGCGCCATGCCTGCGGCCATCATCATGGAAGGGTCGCGCGTCGAAAAATAGTTGCTATTGTGATCCGACACGTCAGTCTGCGCGGTCATGGGCGTGGCCCATGGCGTGCGGGCGCTCTGGCTGCTGAAAGTCGAAGTGTTGCGCCCGTCTTGGTTGTATTCATGCATCAATGGGTCGACAGATTTGGTTTCAAAGAGGAAATCGATGGGATCGATGACAGGATAGATGGGATCATAGACTGGGTCGGTGTAAATTACCATATATTCAGTCATTCAGGCGAAAAAAAAGCAAAAGGAGGAATTGGCTCGGCAATAAAAAGAAAAAGAAAAAAATACAGGGGCGGAAGAACGAAGGGCAGTGGCTCGTTGGATGGACAGTGGAGGATGATCAAATTGGATCCGAGTGACACAGCCAGGCAACGTTTAAAAAAAAAAAAGAGCAATTGGAGGCACAGAGAACAAAAAGACAGAGAGAGTGAGAGTGAGAGTGAGGAAGGGAAAGGTAAGAGAGCACTAGTGCAGCGTGTGAGGGGAGGCGGGGAGAGATGAGAGGATTGGATGCCCGGGAATCCAGTGAGAAGGGTGTAAAGAAAGGAAGAAGGGGATTTCGATTCAGGAAGGAAAAAGGAAAGAAAGACAGATCGTCCTTTATATATGAAGCCACAGCAGGGAGTGGAATGGGCATAACACGCCACATCCCAAGAAACCACAGCAACGCAAACCAAGAGCAGACCACGCTGCATTCCATTTGCAGCTGATCCGCAATTTCCTTTTTAGCTCTATCCTCCAGCTCCCCTTATTTTTTGGGCCTCCACCTGTAAAACCCCTAACAATGAGAATTGAATTGGGCAGGCTCCCTCGTTTTTTTCATTAGACTCAATTCAGGGTCTCTTTGACCGCATATCTGGACACCAAAGAAAAAAAAAAAGCGTGTTGGAACAAGGGGTGTAGAAGAAAAGAAAAAATGAGCGTAAAATGGGCGAAGGCGAGACGAGACCAGCCTCAATCAATACATGCGCCTCACACACACGCCAATCCATCGGAGTGGTTCCCGTGCTCGATTTCTTGGTATTTTCATGTCCTTTCCCCGCTCTTTTTTCGTGCATAAGCGGCCGCGTCTTGGCAATGACATCGGTTCTTTTTTTTTTTTATGCAACCTGTATCCAGGCCTTGATGCGTAACTGTTTGACCCAATCTCATCACCCCCCTCTTTCCTCGTCACGCTCCCCCCTTCCTCTCTTCATAGGCTCGAACGGGTTCGTCACCACACGTCCCTTGATTGTGTGCCTCCTATTTTTTTTTTTCATTCTCTTGCCAATTGAATTGCCCACGATCCATCGAGCTCACCTCTCTCTGTATATCAGCTTATTAAATATGACGCTTGAACGGGTTGCGCTCCATCTTTCCACGTACAATTGCCCCTTTTGCAGCGTCACCTTTCGCTCTTTTTCACTTTTTGCAAGAAAAAGCAAATAGAGCAGGACCGTGAGGCCGACGTATGTGCCGAGGGGGGTGACGACGAGGAACAGGATCGGTGGACCATTGGTCGACCCGGGTGTGTGGAATAGTGACGCCTTTTGTTTTCACGCCCTTTGTCTGTTTCCCTCCATTATGCCAATTGTCGCATTAAAATTTGCCCATCCTTGGTACTAAAAAAAAAAGAAGAGGGCGAGCTTGGCTGCCCTAGCCTTTTCGGTACGTTACACACGTCTCCCTGATCCAAAAAAAACACATTGTTGCACAGAACAACCTTATTTTGCCAACCCTGTGATGGATCTTCCGATTTCGCCAGCCGATGAAATGAAAAATGGGGGGGGGGACGTTGCTCAAAAAGGATGCGGACGCGTCACGCGTGTCGGCGGGGTCTCATTTTTTATTTTTTTGTAATGCGATTTTACGCAATGTTGCCCTGATGAGGCAGGTCAGTCGTTGTTTTGTCTTTTTTTCATTTTATTCATCCCTTCAAAGAGCTCATTGGGATGCATACGATCTTGGGCAACGAATCATGTGTGGTGTCACCTTGGCTGCAGCACCCCAAAAAGGGCCCGCCAAGGCGCACATGAAAGACAAAAAGCAAAAGGCAAGCATAACGTTATGCGCCAAGATTTGCTGCATTCCGATCGTCGGGTCTTGGTTACACAGAGCCCATCCCCCCTTTTCTTTCCTCTGCGTGTGCAATGCCGGCGGAGGCGGGATGATCGAGCACCTGGTGTTACAAAGCGCGAATGTGGCTTGCTGATGAACATTTCCCCCTTTGGGTGAGCCGCCATTAACCACAAATAGCAATCGAATCGAAGGATGTGAAAGTTGAGAAATGCTTCATTTGGGATACCGACGACTCCCTTTTTGCGCGTTCATGTACTAAAAAAGCAGTCTTGGCTTGTGTGCCACAGCAGAAAATCGGAGTGCGTGGCCCAATGCGCACCATCATGACAAGCAGAAAGGAGCAGAGGGAGTACAAGAGATGGGAAGAAGCCAAGAGGGAAGCATAAACGTTGATGCGGCCACATCTCCGCGCGTCCATATTAGGAAAAATTCACGCGTACGCTTTTTTAAAGCGTATGCACACCCCATCCATCACCCTCATTCAGCTTCGTCCCAACGAATAAGTGCCAAGCTGCACGTTTAATCTTTCTTTTGGGCCCACCATTGGCACTATCCGTCATTATGCTGACGCGTCGTCATGTACAGTGCGCACACCGCGTCATGCTGTGTTCCCATCTTATTGTTTCCCCCGGCTTGGCTTGGCCCTGGCCACCTGCCCTCCACCACATCGCTACTTTGTCACTCCGCTTACTGGATTCCTGCGGAGTGTGTTCATGGCTCTTTGTATTCCCATGAACGCACGCGCACACAGAAAAAAAAAGTGGGATCACAGACAATGCATCTCTCACGATGCTAGCACGTTTGTGGTGTGGCTTCAACTTGTTCTACTTGTTTTCCAATGCGCCAAACGCCCTTGACTCCTCGTCAATTGCCCTCTGAAACAACAAAAATACCCCCTCAATTGTGTTTTACCAGCCCCAGACATGGTAGTTTGTGCTCTTGTCGCCTTCTCCCTACACACTGTGATGTGTATTGTTCACACGGGCGCCCGATGCAAGGGGACTTGGGTCAGGCACGCAATTGTCTCCTAATCTCATGCCTTTTGGGAGCGCGTCATCTTACTTTTTTGGGTGTGGCGCGTCTCACTCTCTCTCTCGCTCTTTTTTTTTTTTTTTTTTGCTCAAAAAGTCACACCTGTCGGCTGAATAATCCTGGGGTTTCAACACGACAACGAGGGGGAAATCCCTTAATCTTTTCTTTTAATCTGCGAGGAGGCGAGTGCACCATGACGAAGGGAGCTCGCTGGTCGGCTGATACATCCTTTTAAGGCAGTTCGGCTGCAGCCATGACTGTGGCTTGCATTGGGGGGCCAAGGAGAGGCGCGTGTATGGAGCAAGGAGACGAGATCGAGGGGGGAGAAAGCGCGGCAAGGGGCCATGCGCGCCTGTAAAAACTAAAATAGGGGCCACCCTTCAATTACCATAAACAATGCATTGGCCATGGTCTCCTTGGGGAGTGTTAATGTAAACGATGCAAGAAGAGCAAGGAGCAAGCAGTAATGGATGCTGCGAGATGATAAAGAGGGGGAAAAAAAGGCATGTGAAGAGGCACCACCGGCTAAAAAGTCCCAATCAATTCAAGTTACGCCGACGCCCCAATGCGCTCAGATGACCAAGCGACTTGACGAGCACGTGCGCAAAGAAGAATAAAAAAGGACATGTGTCTATGGTCATTGCGCAAGACGACATCTAAGCGTGATTTCGCTAATTTTTAACTTTTTTTTTCGTTGTTCTCCCTTATCACCATGGAAAAATGTGCAACCTTCAAGGCAGACGTGTTTTTTTTTTCAGGCCAGATGGGTCACCATCAAAACTCGGCATTGAGCTTTTGGCAATGATGTACACGTAATGGCAATTGATGGACACCGGGCACTCGAGCGGCAAAAACGCAATGGTCATTCTCGCGCATCGGCATTTCGGGAAGCAAATATCCGTAATGGGGGGAGGGGACAGTCCCCTCCACAAGCATGCACACCCTCGGGATTACGCCAATTGAGGCATGTCCACTTTTGCATGCATGAGTCCTTGCGGCGCGGCCTACAGACTAAACTCCGCTTATGCTCAGCGTGTTCAACGCGTCACCGAAAGCAGGCGGGACCACGTCAAGCGTCGCTGAAAAAGGATGCAAATCGCAAAATGCCAATCGTGCTGCAGCAAATGATTTTGTTTCTGTCCAATTCACGTCACTCACGCGCCCAGGTTTTTTTTTTTTTTTTTTTTTTGCTAAACGGCTTCGAAAAGCAGAAAAAAAAAACAAGCACAATGTAGCCAGTGGGTGCAAATCGCCAAGATGAACCGTTTGAGATCGCGATGGTGCAAGGTGTGTGACTACATTTGATGGCCATCAGGCTTGCCACAGAGCCATTTCAGCTCATCCTTTCTCAGAAAAGTTAATAAAAAATCAGAGAAATCAAGTTTTGTCGTTGACTGATGTCCAGAAATGCAGCATTTTCACAAATTCAGTATTAGTTTACCAAGCTGGATTGGGATGAACTCACACTATTAACTCAGAAGCGCCTCGGACAATCATTTGTGTTCGCTTCGTTGCCCCGATGGACAAACTTTTACAGGGTTATGATATTTTTTTTTCGCATATCCAGTTTTAAACACATCTACTGTACAAATCATGATTGGATCTCCTCCTGACTCTTTGCATTTAGACCATTTCGTCGCGTCTTTTTTCAACTTAGCGTTAAAAACCAGAGGTCAGTTGAGTCGCTGTGCGGATGAATGCTCAATGTAACGGCATTTTCACAATTACAGCACTGTGTTGATCAATTTTTTCTTCGATCGCGATGAAACTTGCATTGTTCGGGTCAGACGGGCTCAGACGCCATTTCCAAAATGTTTGTTTGCCCGATGCGTGACATTTGAACGCTTGTGAAAGCCGTTCAAACGTTTCAAAAATTTTCAACCTCAATGTTTTTGGCAACCTATAGGACGGCGCTTTTTAACATGTCGAAAACATCTGTCGAATATCTAGCGAAGGAGCCCAGTTTCATCGACGGATGACCAAACCTGGTAGAGAAAATCCACTTTTTCATCAAAATCTTTGATCGCGATTTGCTCGACAACAGTCTAATTGACCCTCAGTTTTTAGTGCAGTTTTACCAAAAAACAGGGTGGAAAAACATCTAATGGGATGACTTGCAGCGCGCTGGAGGCGCGCCAAGCACCAATCAAAAAATGGCCATCTCAAAGCTCCAGAATCAAAATCGAAAAATGCGTCTCCAGATATCCTGCAAACTTGCACACAAGAGGCAGCGCAGGGAGAAACCACGAAACTTGCCAAAAAAGAGTGAAGTTGACCTGCTGGTTGACAAGCAATTCGTAATTTTTAGAATAAACTTTGCCGACGAATGGCGAGCAGGAGCGCGTCCTTGTAGCCGTGTCGACGCGTTCACTAGCACAAGAGACCCTATGTGCATGAATTTGGGCTTGAAACAGGCGCCCTTAAATTAAAATCTGCCGCGGTTTTTCACGCGTCCAAGTTGTCCCGCAAACGGGTTGCTCGCATCGATTCTGTCTGGAACTCGTTTTTTGAAGTGATCATTGATGGTCACGTACGCAACAGCTTGAGCTCTTTCTTATGAGCTGCGTTTCAAGGTTCTGCGGCCAATTTTCGTTGAGATAACCTTGTGACGAAAATGCGAAAAATCGTGCTTTTTGCAATTTGACATGGGGCTCCATCGAGTGCTCTCAGTTGCGCGAAACTTTGACATGGGCATTTCAGCCTCTCTTGAAAACAAAAGTAAAAACCAGGGATTGATCTGACCGTTGACGAGAAAATCGACATTTCCCCATAAATTCACAATTTTGTCTCTGGCATCTCAAGCTCTTAATCGATTACGCTAAAATCTTCCAAGCGGCAAAAAACACGCAAGGGTGTCATTTTATCCCTGCCCGGCAACGCCGATGCGCAACATTCGTACATTTGCAACGCCCAATCAAACATTTTGATTTCAATTTTCTCAACAATGGACAAGACAAAGGACGATGTGCTGCGGTGACCAAAGATGCAGAATTCGATTCTCTGTCGGATGAACTCAGTTTTACCAGCGTACGACCAAAACTGATCCATAAACTCCATTTTCTAAAATTTGGCTTTGATCTCACTTTCCTCGAAAACGGCCTAATTGCAGATTTGCTTAGAAAGACGAGGTCTATGCATCTAATGGAATGACTCTCAGATCTCTCCACTGTAGGTTGCCAAACGGATTTGAGATCTTTGTCTCTGCTTGAACCTCTCATAGAGGGTGACCCTCCAGAATCTCCAGATGCATTTTGACCTGACCCACCTTTTTTTCTCTCAATTTGAAAAAAATATTTCATCACCAAGGACTCATCGTAACGCCACGAAACTTTTTCATGTAATGGATGTTGCCCCTCTTCTCTTCTCAGAAAAAAATAAAAAACTAAAGGTCAATCAGGTGGTTTGTCGGGAAGCACGACATTGCTAAAAATTTGGCTGTAGCGCGTTTTTGTGAAAATCATTTCGCGGTAAAATCATGATTCGATCACTGCCAAACTTTGCCACTTGACTATTTCAGCATCTCTCTGTGAAGGATAAATTAAAAATCTAGAGGAGGTTGATCGAACCATTTCCGTGGCATGCACCATTTTCAAGAATTGCACAAATCCAATGTTGACCAACACAAATCATGATTCGATTGCCTCCAAACCTTTGCTGTCCGACTATGATATCTCGCTGTGCCTTGTCCAACAAGACGACATTGAAAACCAGAAGTTGATATGACTGAATCATTGTGCAGATGAATTTGAAATCTCGACATTTTTACAAATGCAGAATTGAACGCCACGAATCATCATGTCTGGGTTGCGTAAAAGCTACACATTATGTTGTATCGACGCGTCTCTTTTTGAAAGATGATCAAACCAGGAGTCGACAGAAGAGTCATTGTGACGATGAATCCAAAATCTTGACATTTCCACAAATCATCCACAACGAGTTCTCAAAATATTTTGTACGGTAGATCTGCGGTATGTTTCTCATCCATTTTAATTAGCACCTTTTTTCCTTTCTTTTTTTTTTTTTTTTTTTTTTTTTTTTTTTTGTCGCCCTTCTTGTTGTTGTCAAAGAGTTAATGAGATTTTTGTCTATGATGTCCATGTTAATGCGGCAGTAAGCAAGATGGCAAAAGACGTATTGTAACACGAGAACACCTGTCTTGACTCGTGCTCTTTTGACTTGAGCATATTAAAATGGTGCACCACATAGCCATGGGCGCGTCCATTGTCTATGACTTTGTCTTTTTTGTTTTTGTTTTGGCGACGGTGAGTGGGCTGTGTGTCACTGGATGCATTCATTGCGAGCATCAAGGCGCACAACAAAATGCTCGATGACTGGGGTACATGGATTAACACGAGACGCGAGAGAATGCGCGTCTTTGTATAAAGCTTGTTTTTATTTACTTTTTTTTTGTTGCACTATGTCAGTAGCATTTCATTATTGTTCTTGCAGCTCGCGTGGGTCTCGTTGCAGTTGCCGTAACTCATCCAGGATATCCCTTAGCAATTGTGTGAGAGAGATAAAATGAAAGGCGCGTCACTTTCGTCATACATATGATAATTGGCCTGCTGTATCCTGTCCACTTCCATTTTCAAGGCTTCAATCTTTAGACAAAATCTAATAAAATTGAGGTAAATGTGATGTAAAAAAATAATATGAAAATATCTCTCTCAGTTATGGCTTCGGACAAAGTGACTGGCTCTGATTCAGCCTCATGGACCTGGGCGGTAGGCAGAGGTGATGAAGCATTGGTGGGACCAAGAGCAGAAGAAAGGGTGGCGCCATTGTCGTTGAAATTGCTGTTGGTAGAGGACATTGTATGTAATAGGACTTTCTAATACAGGGAAATAAAAAAAAGGGGTCAAGAAGAGAAACAAAGGTCCGCCGAGCTCACTTTAAAACAAGGAACACCGCGTATTATGGGCGCCTCGTTTCTTTTCTTTTTTTTTTTTTTTTTTTTTTTTTTTTTTTTTACAGCATTTTGCTTTATTTTACAATTCAAACAGTGTAATTTAAGACGACTACGGGGCGCAGAACGAATTGATGTGCAATGACTGAGGCTGTGATGGTGCAAGAATGACAACGACGCCATAACGTCGCGCGGCATTGATGGCAGAAACGGCAGCAGACCCTGCACCTGCGTCTTTTTGGCGCTGTTTTTGGCCAGGGCGGAAGAGGGCATTGTCGATGACCCACTGGGTGTCGCGTCCCAGTGATTGAATGTCCTTCTTTTTGATCGCAGTCACTTTGTCACCCCTTCTTTTCACTAGCCAGCCACATGCGCGCTGAACGTTGTGGGACGCAACTTGGCTGTCATCAACACCGTCGTCAATGTCGTCATTCGGCAGTTTTGGCGTGTTGAGAAAGAGATAAACGTTGGATTTGTGGATATCCACATTGATGTGCTTCAAACGCGTCGAATAAGGAAGTGAAAGCCAGTGGATGGTGCCCCTGACGTCGGTCGACTTGTCAAATTGGACCAGAGGATCAACAGGGAGTTGTTCTGCAATGTCGGCAGACAGGTCCATGGAAGATCCACCATAAAAGAAGACGGATGTCAAGTCGCGACACATTTTGGAGATGGCAATCAAAGGCTCATCGCGGGGTCCGCTGCGTTGCAAGATCAGCGTGCGCAGCGGGTGGTACGTCAATGGAAGTCGAGAGATCAAAGCTTGAATTGACAGGGCATCGCTGCCATTCGGCGCCCACCAGCCTTCAAAACGGCAATTCGAGTTCAGGGTGCGCAGCAATGGGAATTTCGTAAGAATATCAATGGGATCCACTGCAGAGTCTTCGTTGCGCGAGCCGATTTTCAGCGACACGAGTGCAGATGCGCGTTTGGCGGATGAACCTGTGGTGAATAGGTGGAGCGCGTCCAGGATCACCGACACAAACGTCCCAATATATTCAAATGCGGTGAGTTGCGCAAGGTGCGCATACGAGGTGTCAATGGCATGGCGCCAGGCATTGGTTGGTGCACGGATGGATTGCTCCATAAGCAAGCGATTCATGCCAAAACCACGTGGTCGTGAGCCACCGCTTCTAGACGTGAAGCTGGATGTCTCCATTTTGAGGCTTTTCAGGTTGGGGAACTTGAGACAAATGTGGGCCAGCAGCTCGGGCACCAGATCAGTAGGCCAATCCCATGGAATTACGAGCTTCAGGTACGTCACGGAAAGCCAGGGGCGCGTGCATGCGCCGCACGCAGTGTCAAGACCTGCAGCGCTATGAAAAGCAGGCAGGTCATCGCCCTTGAACAGCTCAAAGCGAAGTGATGTCAGATCGGGACAGGCATCTTGAAATTTCGAAATTTGGTGCATGCTGGTATCCGTCTCCTCTTGTATCGTCGTGGAGACGCTGTTGATGGGATCGAAATATCCAATAGGAAGCAAAAGCACGTTCAACTCAAGACAGTGCAGCGATCCAAGGTAGGGCAAAAGGGCGTGCACCACAAAATCAACATTAAGTGTTGGGCCACTGATCTTCAGATGCGTCAGTCGAGGCATGGCGGCAAAAAAGGGCTCCAGGGAGGTGAATGGGCCCGTGTCCGCGCTCTGCGCCTCCCAGAACTGCTGTTGAGCTTCTTGTAGCATGTTGGTGTGCAATTTCAAGGTGTTTATGCCAGGACAGCGCCGAATCAGCACCAAAGTCTCGTCCAAAGTGTAAATACTGGCGCCTACGTCAATTGTGCGGATCAGAGGGCAAAGCACCGTGGCAGATGTCGAATTGGCACCCCACATCGCGTCAAAGTTCTCCATGGTCAAGTCCTTTTCGCGTCTTTTGTGCGCCGCCTCTACTTGTTCCTCGTAATAATACATACGAGGAAGCTTTATCGCATAAGCTCGTATATTGACTTTGTCAAAAACGAGCGGATTGATCAGGTTGCGCCATTCGTGACTGATGATGCGCAGGGATTTCAGCTCTTTGCGCGACAAAAGACGAAAAATAGACTGAATCACCTCAATGGGCAGCAAAATAGCTTCATCGGAATCCTGGCGACGGGCTTCCATTAGAAAATGCAATTAAAAAAAAAGAGGGAATGGATCAAAAAAAAAAAAAAGAAATGGAAAAGAGTTTAAAAATATAATACATCGCGCGTGGCAAAGCAATGGCCGCTGCGCCCTTGAGTGAGACCTTGTGGAATCGATTCTGCAGGTTACACGAGCGCTCTCTGACCTCCTTCTTGAGCGGCTGGAAGCAATGGAAGGGGCAGAAAATGAATGTTGAACGGACTTTTTGGGATTTTGAGAGCGCAGCGTGGGCTCCCCTTTGGCTTTTTTTTTTTTTTTTTTGTCACGGACACAAATATTCTTATTTTATTATTACATATATATACAATTTATTCTAGGTCAGGATAACAAAGCAGGGTAATCGCCAAGATGGAAGGAATCAAGTTGCGATGGAGCAAAAGCAATGTTGATGCCACTCTGCCTTGCGGCATTGAGAGCGGTGATTGCCATGGGGCCAAGGTCGGCATCTTTTTTTTGCCAAATATTTTGGCTGGGGCGCAAATTGGCGACAAGCCAGGGCGCGTCGCGTCCGAGAGGGTGAATGGCCACAACTTCCGAGCCGTTTCGCTCCACGTACCAAGCATGCACATCCGACACGTTGCGTGGTGCGTCCACATCCTCTGCAGTATCGTCATCCGGCATCTTCGGCGTGGCAAGATAGATGAACACGTCTGCTCCTGTCGCAGGGACCTTGGCATGCTTTAAATGACGCGAAAAAGGGAGTGGCACCCATTTGACTTTGGATGGGCCGGACGCGCCTTCAGGATCCACAAATGCGTCCAGTGGCAGATGTGCGGCAACAGGCAAAGGAAGCGGTTTTGGTGATCCACTAGGAAGAAACACAGATGTCAAGTTGGGGCACATTTTCGAAATGGCAATGAGAGCCTCGTGTCTCAGCGGGAAAATTTCGAGAGTCAAGGTGCGCATCGCGTGGTGTGTCAGAGGCAGTCTGGATAAAAGTTCGGGCAGAGGGATGATGTCATTTCCATTTGGCGTCCACCAGCCGCCATACTTGAAACAACACGCATGGAGCGTGCGCAGCGCGGGGAACTGCTCAAGAATCTTGATCAGGTCTACGCTGGTGCCGTCATTGAGCGATTTGATCCTCAATTCCTCGAGGGTGGACGTGCGGCCGGACGGGCCCACCGTGTACATGTGCAAAACATCCAAAATCACCGAGACAAAGCTGCCCTGATATTCAAACGACGTGAGCGCCGGCAAGAACGTGGTCGTGGGATCAATTCCATCGCGTCCCGGGATAGGTGGCGCGTGCTCTTGCGCGCGATTCATCTGATTATTAAACCGGTCCATCTTCAGCGTTTTCAAATTTGGCGCCACCAAGCAGATGTACGACAGAAGATCTGGCACATGCGCGACTGGCCATCCTGGGAGGCACATGAACAAAGATGTCAGCGACAGCCAAGGCTGCACAAAATCGGGGGTGCCAGGGGCAGGATTGGCCGACAGGTAAGCTTGCATGAATGATGCGGGCAGCATCAGATCAGGGCGGAGCATAAAGCTCAGCGACTCCATGTCAGGTGCGTGGTGCAAAACCTGGGCGAGTTGGTTGAGATTGAGCGTGGTGCCACCTTGCATTTGAAACGTGGTGCCTATGCCCGAGTGCTTGACGTGGTCGACGTGCACCAGATTGTTCACTCGGAGATGCCGCAACGACGGAGTATGCGGCAGGATGCAGTCTTCCAGCACCAAAGGTCGAAGCTCGCCCTCGATCGTCAAATTTTCGAGTAAAGGCACAAAATGGAGGGCTGAGACTAGAAGGGGCACCTCACTCAGCCGCGTAAGTTCACCATTCGCATCACGACGGTGCTGGTAGTCCTGTTGCAGCAACGTGTTGTGTAAGGACAAGCGAGTCACGTTGGGACAATGGCGTAAAACCGCAACCAAATGCTCCGTGCGATAAACATTCCCATGTTGCACGCGAACAGAGCGAACATGTGGCCCAACAATCGACCCGGACGGCGACTCGTCTCCCCACATGCGCTCAAAGTAGGTCAATGTCGCGTCCATCTTGCGCTGATCCCATTCTTTCATCGCGTCTTGGTCAGAAAAATGCGGCCGGTTCTCCAATGGGCGATAGATACAAATTTGCACGCGATCAAAAACTAGTGGCGTGATCATATCGCGCCACACACGGCTTGTGACACGCAGGCGGAGCAGCTCGCTACGCGGTAACAGCTTCAAAATGGCCTGAAACAGCTCTGTTGGAAGAGAGCCCCTTTTTTGACGTTTTTGATCCGCGTCCATTCACACAAGAGAAGAAAGAAACGAACAGGTTAAGAAAAAAAAACAGGGAGACACAAAAGCAAGAGTTGCTACTTGTGACAAATTGCTAAAAAACCGCGTTCGGGCGAGGGGGCAGTGCGAAATATATATAGAGAGGAAATAAAGTGCGAAAAAGTAAAAAGAAAGAAAAAGGGGCGGAGACCCATGCGTTGTGAAACAATTTACGCGTCGCCAATCATCCACTCCCCTTTTGCACACCTGCACGTGACTGAAGATCCGCAAACAAAATGATTTTGACTGCATGCATTGTGCTAAGTAGCTGATTCCCTATCGACTATGACATAAAATTCTAGGACTGTTTGTTTGCTTTCCGGAGCAAACCACCCATTTTTTTTGGTACGGACATAAAATATGTATTTTCGCATTTCCGAGGCTTACAACGACAACAAGGGATGTCACACGACAGCGAAGATCGAGCATGTTCATGCTTGCTCGCGTTTGATTTGCTGGATTTGGATACAAATGTTGAGAAATCCGGGTTTTGGTAACTTCGCTACTCACGACTACAAAGCACGATAGGATTGCCATCAAATCAGCCCAAGTGCCGAGCAGACAGACCACCATGTCGAGTAAAACCGAGACAATTCGGATCGATCAGCCACTACAGCAATGCAAAAACATGCAAATTTAGGCAGCTATGCAAGAAATTGCTTTCTACAATGCTGTTAGGGATACCCAGGTAGCCTGCGCAAACAGCCGCAAACGTGCTTACCCCATGCATGCCCTTTCCGGGTTGCTTGAATGATTCTGAAATTCGGAAAGTCACCCATTTTGTATAATCGTTATTTCTGACGCGCGATTTCATGACGAAGACGTGCGCCAGAGAGCCCAAATTCGTACCACATGCGAAGTAAAGTCATGGACGCCAAATGTACCGAGGAAACAAGTGACCAACGCGTTCTTGCCGAATTGTTGCCAAATTTTTGCAATTTGGATGAAACGTGCCGTTTCTCAACGCGGCCACGCGTTCGAGACTTCAAATTAACGCCAGACGAAAGTCATTGTCAGAGACGCGAAACGTGCCGAGGAAAACCGAACAAGACGCGCTGTTGCCTAAGCCAATGCCAAATTTATGCAATTTGGGCTCTTTTCTGCCATTGGAAATCGTCATTGCGCGCCACTTAGTGGCCCCAGGGCCTCAGGAGAGAGCTCTTTCGAACGAGAAGACTTGGGTTCATGGATTGAACAAGTATGTTACCCTACGAGTGATGAATCGATTGAAAGACGGCCAAAATACAGTAAAAAATAGCCCTTGTCCGCCATTTCCTCGGCAAACATCTGACACACTCAATAAGCGTACCCCGCACGACCCAGCTGCGCGTATCCCCCAAACCCACTTTTGCATTCTAAAAATGAGTGCTTATTCAGCTCTCAAATTCGACATTTTCCATTTTTTAAAAACTAGAGGGAGAGAGACTCCAAATGCATAACGATGATGTTGCATTGAGCCTCTGACTATCACGCGTGGTCTCTGGATCAAGAACTATAATCAAGGCAAAAGAAAACGCATCGGTTCCTGAAAAGCACCGGAAAAAGGGGTCTGACACCACGCGTCGAATAAGCGCATGCATGAACCAGCTGACTTTCAACCTTGGTTCGTTTTTTTTCACGTGCCAACAATAGTGATCTTATTTCATTGTGCTTTAAGTTGGAGGGCCCGGCCCAATTTCTCTTTTTCTTTATTTTTCGCTTTTTTTTTTTTTTTTTTTCTTTTTTTGCTTCGTTGCTCCATATTCCCCCCTTCCGTTCTTTCTTTCCTCTGTCCAACTTTTCTTTTTTATTTCCATGACAAACCTTGGCGCACGAAGGTTCGTACGACACGGACTCTTTTTATGCACTTTGTGCGGTGCGGTGTATGGCTCGCAGCAAGGCAAGGGCAGCGTGGCGGTGACCGAGGATATTTCATGGCTGGTGTGGGGTTTGCAATGCGTGCAATCTACGGTGCTGTTCACGTGGTGGATGTGTCGCTTGCCATTCTTGCCCGTGATTTGGACGACGGCGTGGTTATGGCAGCGGCTCGTGATGGCGCCCGTTTTAATGGCCATGGAGGCGACATCGCTCATGTACCCTGTGCTCGTGTACTGCCTGGCTGCAGGCATGTGCGGTGTGATCATTGGCGGTTGTGGTGGATTCGCGCTCGAGGCCATGAGCTCGGCTCTTTTGAACGCAACGTGGGGCAAAACAGCGGATGACAAGCCATTGGATACCTCGTTTGACACAATGTACGATCGTGAAAACGACAAGGGCGACGGCAAAGACGACGACTACGACGACGACGCGTCGTCTTATTGGGGCCGGCCTTCTTTGGACTCGCCAACATCTTCTTTTTACCGGTTTTCAATGGACCAAGGTAGCCGCAGCCGGCCAATCTCGTTTTACGACGACTTGCCCGAGAATTGGGAGGGCGATGACCAAGATCCCGAGCAAATTGCGTCGTACCTGCGTCAGCGCCGGCGACGACTTAATGAACAGCCATCGCGCGAGCCCAATGCGTCTTCCACATCCATTGAAGCCTTTTGAAATAAAAAAAGGGGGGCGAATTGATACCATTTTAATTGAGAAATAATACATAAAAGAGAAGGAATGAGGAAAACAGGGTAATCAGGCTTTGGGAGCGAGTAGAAAGGTAAAATAGTGGGGATGATGCAGAAAAAATTGATAGATGAGGGCAACAATGCTTGCAAGCAGGAGGCAGCGAAAGACGCGCCACAGATATTCGGCCAAAACGTAAGGTGACGAATACCAGGGGCTCGCCATGGCCGGCGGCAGCGTGACAGGCGAATCGTCATGCTCTTTGTAGGGGTCAATGATGCCAATTTCGTCGTCATCAGAGCTGAGGTCGGCTAGAGATGATGCGGCGCTAAGAGAGCGTGAGCGTGTCTGCCGCTGGTTCGTGTAATGCTGTTCGGCAGACTTCTCAATCACGTCTTGGCTCGTCAATTGCTGCGAAATCACCTCGGCAACGAGCGGCGCGCCTGTCGTGTTGATCAATGCCTCGACAACATCGCCCAGCACACTGCGTCGATCCTCCTCAAGGTCAGCCTCTTCCAGGGCCGCCTGCGCAAGATCAATAAACTTATCCTTGGACAATTGAGACTTTTTGCGGCGTCCTTGCGCCATCAAAAAGCAAACCAGGGAGGAGACGTGTCAGAAAAGATAAAAAAGGGGGGAGACGGAGGGGGGCCACAGCTACAGCGAAAAAGGGGACGAGACGCACACGTTGCCGTCAGTCGACTGTCAAAGAGGGGAGTGAGGGGCTGTGCTGTGTGTGTGTTAGCGGCCAGCAACAAAAAGAGGGGTGAAAAGAAGTAAAAAAAAAAAAAAGGGAAAGAAACAGCCTGGATCAAATTTCCGACATCCTGATTCGCAATGCGGCGGACAAAAAAAAAAAAGTGCCCACGCGGCAAGCGCCGCCCCAAAAGCACCCCTTGATGCTGCGCGCAGACAAATTGGCGTTGGTGAGCAGGCACAAGATCATTTCTCTGCCTTTCTTCTCGTTCCACCTCCAAAAAATGAGATTCTATTTATTTGTCTCCAGTGTCTATTGCATCGGCTATGGTGTTGCCTTCCAATTCAATCCAGAGACCAATGTCACGCGCCAATTCAAGCAGGAGCAATGTCTGGTGTTCGAGGATCATTTTCATCGCCTAGATGTCAAGAATTGGCAGGTACGACAAGAAGATAAACGCGTAAATAAGCTGATTTTGCCTGATTTCTTGCCTTTTTTTTTTTTTTTTTTGTTATTATCAAATTAGCACGAGATCACGATGAGCGGTGGTAAGACCAGGAGAGTTTAAACGATGCGACGATGAGCTAATCCTTTTTTTTTTTTTTTTTTGTAGGTGGCAATTGGGAATTTCAATGGTAACGGGCGCAAGATGTCATCATTTTTAAGTCAGGGCCTGGATTTTTTCATGTTTTTGTCGGTGGTCTTTCTTTCCTTGCTTGTCTAGGTATACCAACAATCGCACCAACAGCTTTGTCAAGGATGGAATTTTATATCTCAAGCCGACGTTGACAAGTGAATTGATGGGAGAGGATGCCATGATGAATGGTGGCGTCTTGAGCCTTTGGTCCGAGGATCCATCCGTGCACTGTACAGGTAAAGCAAGCTAGACACATCCATGAAGGGCTTCCGCGGTTGCTAATCGCGTCTTTTTTTCATTTTTTTCTTAGACAACTCCAATTATGGCAAGAAAACGCGATTTTTTTTTTTTGGCATGAAAAAGGCGACTCACTTGTAATTTTTAGGATGCGAGCGTGTGTCTGGGATGCGTGGCGACTATAATTACATCAATCCAATCCAGTCGGCAAGCATTCGCACGCTACAATCGGTGTCCATCCGGTATGGCAAGGTGCAAGTGCGCGCTCGGCTGCCACAAGGCGATTGGCTATGGCCTGCCATTTGGATGATGCCCAAGCACGCCGCCTATGGTGGATGGCCCGCCAGTGGCGAGATTGACATTGTAGGGGAACAAAAAAAAAAAAAAAGAAACAGGGGAACCAAGGGGGCAGCACTGATTCCTTGCTTTTTTTTTTCTTGGGCCAAGATGGAATCAAGGGGCAATGCCAAGGGCACGTACCGCTACGGAGACAACACGCAAGTCAGCTCGACACTGCACTGGGGGCCAAGCTTTGAATTGAACTCATACAACAAGACAACGGCGCAGGTGCAAGCACTCAATGGCTCGTTTGCCGACGATTTTCATACTTTTGGTAAACAAAAATGAGCAATTGGATCTTGGTTTTTTTTTTTTTTCGCTCACGAGAAAAAAAAAATCGAGTTAGGACTGGAATGGAACGAGGAGGGGCTGCGGACATCCGTGGACAATGAGACGATTCTTCAAGTGGACTTTGATCGCAGCTTTTGGGAGCGTGGCAAGTTTCCGCGTTGGTCCATGAATCCATGGGAGGGCGGGTCCATTGGCGCGCCTTTTGACGAGGAATTCTACTTGATCATCAATTTGGCTGTGGGCGGCGCATCCGCTTACTGGCCAGACGACGCGAAAAAGCCTTGGTCCAACGTGGACGGTCGCCCGCCGAATCAATTCTGGGACAAGCGCAGCCAATGGCTTCCTACATGGGGTGCAGGCAACAAGCGCGCCTTTGCCATTGACTGGGTCAAGATTTGGTCCAACGAGCCATGCTAAAAAAGCAATAAAAATCCAAAAAAAAAAAAATCACGGGGAAAAATGAAGAGTGGCATGATGCATAAAAGGGGTCAGGACGACTCGGCCCAAAAAGGCAACTCTTCCCATCTTTATCAATGCCCAATTCTTTTTTCTTTGTTTCTCTTTCTCTCTCTTTGCTTTCCATCTTTCTTTCTTTATGTTGTTACGACCGTTGCTGGCACTTGCCGCGCTATGCGTTCCTTTGATTCAAGCGGGGAATGTGGAGCTTGACAAGCCAAAATTTGATGAAATTGCAAAGGGCAGCGGCATCTGGTAAGCACCTGGGCCTTTTTTTTTTATCCCTTGTTTCTCGCTATTCACCTCGTTTTTGTATTGTTTCTAGGCTGATCGAGTTCTTTTCGCCTTTCTGCGGGCATTGTCAACGATTTGCGCCGACGTGGAAGCAGCTCACAGAGGAGAACGAGGCAATGGCGCAGACTCACAATGTGCATTTTGCGAGCGTGAATTGCATTGAGCGAGGCGACCTGTGTCACGAGCAAAAGATCCCTTATTTCCCCACCATTCGCTTGTATCGCGGCGGACAAGTCATTGCGCCTTTCCCAGCCGAGTCGCAGCGCTCTCTAGAGAATCTCAACAAATTTATCATTGACAATCACGGCCGCATTATCTTGGAAGACGCGAATTTCGCCCTCAAGAACAAGGGTCACGTCAATGAGCAAAATGACAATAGTATCTTGCCCCCCGCTCCAGTTGTGGCCGATGATGCGCTCCCTGGTGATGAAGATCCATCTCCAGCTGCTGACGACGCCGAACCCAAGGCCATTGACGACAAACAAGTCCCCGTTGCCGCACCAGCCGCCGACGACGCGCCGCATGCCGCCATTGACAGTGAAAACGACCCTGCCGACGCGCCATCCGCTGCCAATAACGACATCCCCGTCGAGCTGCCTGCTGCAAAGGTCAATCCGGACGGCAAATCCGTGGATTTGGACGGCCCTGCGCTCGATACTATCATCACCGACGGCACCGCCTATTTTATCAAATTTTACGCGCCGTGGTGCCCCCACTGCAAGCGCCTCGCGCCTACATGGGAGGAATTGGCTAGACAGCTCAAGGGAAAAGTCAACATTGCAGAAGTCAATTGCGATGTTCATCGGGGTAAAACGAAAAAAATGCAAGAAAATGAGAAAAATCCATGGCAACGAGACCTTGTAGGAGCCCTATGGCCCCTCAAAAGGAGGACAATGGTCCCTTAAAGGAGAACAAGACGCGTCAATTGACTTTTTTTCCTTTCTTGTGGTATAGATGTGTGCAAAACGCAGGGCATTCGCGGCTTCCCCACGCTGATCATGTACTCCAATGGCAAGACACGGGTCCATGCGGGTAGCCGCGACCTGGGCTCGCTGTTGGACTTTGCCACATCAGCGTCCAAGTAAGCAGTGCTGCCATTTTAATGGAGTAAAAAAAAACGTTTTGCTCATTTTTGGCTTTTTTTTAGGGGCACGGTCAAGAATGTCGATTTGGTCGCATTTGACAGGGAGATGGATCCGGCTGGCGTGTCGCTTCTCTTTTTGCACAAGGACGAGTCGGATGATTTCCGCGTAAGTTGGCCATTTTTTTTTTTTTTTTTTTAAAAAAATAGGAATTGCGACGACTATTTTCCCCAGGGCACATCAACTAGAAAATAAGCGTGGCTCACGTGCGAACTTCCTTTCATTTTGTTATAATAGTCGGTTCTCGAGGATTTGTCAGCACGATTTTCACCGGATGTGTCGTTTTACAGCTCGACGGACGATGACCTGATGAAGCGCTACGGGTTTGAGCGCAAGGACGTACCGCGTGCGCTGATCATCAAGAACGGACGATCGTACCCATACTTCAGCATCTTTTTAAAGACCCGTGCCGATGGTGAGACGCTGGCCAGCTTCATTGACAATGAACGATACCCTCTTGTTGCCAACGTGTCGCCATTGAACGCCCCCGGCCTCTTGCAGGGCGAGCGCGTCGTCATGCTTGCTACGTACAAGAAAGATGACACCGCCACTGACGCGCTTTTCCGCAAACTCGCCACGGAACGCTATGATGCCGACGCCAAATCAAAGGCTCACGCCGAACGCCTCGTTTTTGCCCACGCCGATGCCGACCTCTATGGTGATTACATTTCAAGGACGTATGACATCAAAAAGGGCTTCCCAGCCATTGTCCTCATTGACGGATTGGTAAGCAAAAAAAAAAAAAAAAAAAAAAAAAAAAAAAAAGCGCGCGCGACGCGTCACAACTCACACATGCCCCGGCACTTTTTTTTTTTTTTTTTTTTACAATTGCAGAATAAGCAATTCCTCACGCACGACGTGCAGGGCAAGCCCCTGTCGCTGTCTGACCCCGATGCGCTATGGAAGACTGTGGACGCATCGCTCGATTCGACAATCACAGGCAAATCGACGCAGTCGTACCATGCTCAACTCACCCAGCAGCTGCGAAATGGATACCAATCGGCTCAATCGCCACGTTTGATGGTCATGTTCTTGGTTACTGTCACCGGCTATGTTGGCTATCGCGTCTTTTACCGCTCGCGCAAGGGCCGCCCTTACCTTCTCCCCACAACTCATCAGGATTAGAAAGAAAATAAATGGGAGAACACGATACACAACATTTGCCATGCCATGGAGCCACTTTGAGCCATCAATGGCTTGCCCATTGATGCGATGAAGCGTCTTTGTCATGTATTAAAGGCGATTTGATGGCCAAGTGCAGAAAAAATGGACTACTACGGTTCACAGCGGAGATCGAATTACCCCGCTGTGTCATCCAAATTCCCACAAAGGCAGCGGGATAAAAAGCGCGCATTTCGGCTTGGCTATTTTTTGCTCTTTTTTACGTTTTTACCCCTTCCACTCTCTATTTTTTCACTTTATTATGAAGGCCTATGTTGTGCACCGCTGGTTAAAGGGCCCCGAGGAGCTCACCATTGAAGAAACACCCGTTCCAGAGCTTGGCAAGGATATGGTGCAAGTCCAAGTTAAGGCTATTGGCCTCAATTTCTTTGACACGCTCATGGTGCAAGGTAAAAAAAAAAAAAAAAAAAAAAAAAAGAAAAAAAAAAACGAGCGAGCGAGAGAGAAAAAAAAAAGACAGAAGGGAGCGCTCAATGAGCATCATTTTACTAGGAAAATACCAAATTCGCCCACCTTTTCCCTTTGTGCCCGGTGGTGAGCTTGCTGGCGTCGTGATCAAGTCCAAGTCGCCTCTTTATAAGCCTGGCGACCGTGTGTTCGGCAAGGGCAGTGCGTTTGCCGAGGTAGTGAATACAGAGGCCAAGAGCTTGCTGCCAATTCCCAAGAATTTCACGTATGAGCAGGCCTGTGGTCTTTTCATCACGTACCCGACAAGCTACGCGGCGCTCGTGCTGCGCGCGCAGCTAAAGGCTGGCGAATACTGCCTGGTGCATGCTGCCGCGGGCGGTGTCGGCATTGCGGCCGTCCAGATTGCAAAGGCCATCGGCGCCACCGTCATTGCGACCGCCGGTTCTCAGGAAAAGCTCGATGTTGCTAAGCGCTTTGGCGCCGACCACGTCGTCAACTACCGCGACAAGGACTGGCACGAGCAGGTAAAGAAGATTACAAAGGGTCACGGCGCCGATGTCGTCTATGATCCTGTCGGTTTGGTCGAACAAAGGTAAAAAAAAAAAAAAAAAAACGCGCCTTGCCGCGTCAGATCACGTGGCCGACGCGTCCAATGGCAAAAGCTCGCTGCCCAATTGGACGTGTACTGCTGTGTGAAACAAGGCAGGAGATCGCTCAATTCTTTTATTTTCTTGTGTAGCACGAAATGCACAGCCTGGAATGGCCGCATCCTGATCATTGGCTTTGCCAAGGGCGCCATTGAAAAGATTCCTGCCAATCGACTCTTGCTCAAGAACATTTCGGCCGTCGGCTTGCACTGGGGCGCGTAAGTTGAGCTCAAAAACGGCATATATTGTTAAAAAGATCATGAATTGAACATTCCTTTTTGCTTTTCCCCCTCTTTTTCAATGGCCAATTAGCTATACCCAGCACGAGCCTGCGCGAATTCCAGAGGTGTGGAAGGCGCTGTTTGATCTGTTTGAATCGGGCAAGCTTGTGCCGGCCATCTACGACCGTGTCTTCTCATTCGACGAGATTCCCCAGGGCCTGGAAGCCATCAACAGCCGCACATCCTACGCCAAGGTTGTCGCCACCGTCGGCTCTTCCAAGAGCAAACTTTAAATCAATAAAATGGCCAGTGCCTCCTTGTATTTATGATTTTTCCATTATTTTTCTATTCGTTCACGAGAGTATGAGCATGTGACCTGCATGTGGCCATTTTTTTTTGTTTTTCTTGGATCATGTTGGGTTGACGTTACACAGGCCTGTTCAGTCAAGAAAACCCGTGCTGCCAATTGCTGAGTGGGATTATGGCGCCCCTTGCGAGGTTTTCTCAGCATTCCATTGTGACTAGACGTATATTTAAATAGGCTCTCCGCCAAAGAAAGCATCCCCCCTTTTTTTCTTTTCTCCCTTTTTCTTTAATTTCATCTTTCATGATATAAGGCTGCATAGCACGTCCCCCTTTTTCTCGACAAGACGCATTTTTATATAATTTGGGAATGACGACACCGCGCTATGGCGACACGTTCCCCGCATTCGCACTCATGAATCACACCGTCAGCTCGCAATCCACGCCCGCTGGCTCGCCGTCCGCCGTGGCATCGCCACCGCCATCCAATGCTGCAAAAGCAAATACCAACACATTCGTACACAAGCTGTTCAAGTAAGCCTACCCAGTCGCTCTTGTGTAAACTTGGGCTGTGGATGTTTTTTTTACGGCTTCCTTTGCAAAAAAAGAAGGGGGGGGGAAGAGACAATGGATGGCTTTTTCCGCGGTCATGCACGCCACAGACCGAGGCTAATGCATGTTTTTTTTATTTTTTTTTTTTTATTGTCTTTTTTTTTTTAGCATGGTTGTGGATGATCAATACCAGCACCTGATCGCATGGAGCTACACGGGCTCCTCATTCATTGTTTGCAACATCATGGATTTCTCAAAGGACGTCTTGCCCAAGCATTTCAAGCACAACAACTTTTCCAGCTTTGTGCGACAATTGAACATGTAAGGATCCGGCCATCACCCCTCTTTTTGGTTGCTCGCAGTGATCTCACGCCTCAATTCTACTTCACGCCATGTCCATGTACCGTGTCCGCGTCATTGACTCCTTTTTTTTTTTTTTTTTTTGTTTTTTACTTTTCCCCCGCCTTTTTCCCCAGGTACGGCTTTCACAAGGTGAATAAATCGCCACGAGGGCACCGCACGCTCGCGGAGAACCAGATCTGGGAGTTCTCGCACAGCAAATTTCTGCGCGATCGGCCAGATTTGCTCGATGATATCAAACGCAAGACCATGGAGGCCGAACAAGCGAAAAATCACGGCGATTTGCAGGCACATTTGTCCATGGTGCAAATGTCGCAGTCGGACATGATGCAGCAAATCCACAGGCTCTTTGACAACTTTAGCCAGGTGATCAAGGAACTCGATGAAACAAAAAAACGCCACGACGCACAGACAAATCTCGTCAAGCAGCTCATGGAATATATTGTTCAACAAAACGGAGGTAATTTGATGCGCATGACTCACGGAAAAAGACGCGTATCGTCCTTTTCTGTTGCTCAATTCCTTTTTTTTTTGCAGGGCAAATGCCTCATGATCTGGGGCGATACGCGCAACACATGTTTCACGGTAAGGAGCCGGCACACGACAATACCACGCCATCCATATTTGTCACTTCGCACGAGTCCCCAGGGACTTCCACGCTGACACCGCCGTCGCTGTCGCTGCCGTCGCAACCAATGCACGGATACGCGTCGTCATCGACATCGACCCTGCCAACGGCGCCATTGACGGTGCGCACGCAGAATTTGGCACCCTCGTCGCACTATTACACACACTCGCTCAGCCCACTTTCCGCGACATTCCCCACGTCACTCGCTTCGTCGCCCACCGCGCTGCTACACTCTGATGACGACGCGTCCATGTATTCACCACGGACGCCCACCGAAATAACCAATCAACAGAGCCACCACCACAACCAACACCACCACCACCAGCATCAGCATCGTCAGCCAACCGTAGACGACCTACTGCATGGCTCACCAAAGTGACTTTTATCTTGTACTGATTTTGCATTTCTCCTTTTTCCTCTTGCGCTCCTTTTGTTTTCTTGCCCACGTGTGCCTCCGCCCTCTTCCCCTTTTCTCTCTTTCTTTGTAGTATATCCTGTGGCCCACACACGCTTCATAAAATAAAGTATGGATACCTATTCTCCTATGATACTGTATTGTCAAGTCAAATTCGTTTTTTTTCAAAAGGTTCTCAATATGATGATACTGTACGTACGTATGATGATAGTCGTGCCGCGCGACTCCTCGGCCTCTCATCCTGCCTCTGAGACCGGCGTATCGACGTATCATAAAAGTTTCCATCGCGAAATTTATATGATATCATGTCATAGGATAACATGCGTGCACGGCACGTACGTTTGTCATCACGTATGATATTTTTATGATATTATACAGTATCATCGCCATTTTTTGTGATTCCAAAATACAGTACTGTACAGTACAGTACTGTACAGTACAGTATGATACAGTACAAAATGAACAGATTTTCTCGTTTTCTGTTTTCTCCCACATCTTCCAAATGCATCGTCTGTATGATACGTATCATATTCTTCTTGTGTAATCAAACTGCGGCAAGCTTTCTTTTGAACCTTCTCGCGCGCTCAAAAGCCGCATCTTTGGCGAGCACGAGCCAAATGAAATTTCGGCACACCCAGAGCAAAACAGCAACAAATGTCCAAAATCGAAATGGTTCGATCGTTCGCAGTGAAACTGGTGGCATCATTCAGAAGAGAGTCAAGAGATACGCTCAGGCTTCATCTTCCACTTGTTTGCGCGCCCGATGATGGACAAAAAATAAGCTTTGCGTGCATGCAAAATTAGATCAAACAATGGATCAATTTTCAAACTTTTTGATTTTCTCGACAACGGGAAAACAATCACAAAACGGTGCTTTTAACGTGTCGAAAGCATCTGTTGAATCTTTATCGAATGAGACTAGTTTCACCATTGGATGGCCAAAACTCGCAGAGAAAATTCATTTTTCATCAAAGTCTTTAGCCGCGATTTGGTCGACAACGATCTAATAAAACTGTGATTGTTACAGTATGATGATACTGTATTCCAGTTTTACTAACAAATAGGCCAGGGGGCAAAACACTCATCATATGATAATAATAATATGTACAGTAGTGTATGATTCTAGCATTCTACTATGTTACAGTACGTATCATACGTATCATCATGATGATGCGATGACTTGCGCGCGGCGCGCAAGATATCATAGAACAGCATGATATGATTTTACAATGTCATATGATACAGTAGCTTGGGTTTTTACAGTGAGTACAGTAGATTATGGATATATCGGTTTCAAAAATTTTCGATTTTTTTGCTGCCGATATACAAAAAGCCTGCCAAATGCCGATATAGTGAGCGGATTTTTCTAGGTTTTTCGTCTTTTATATGTAGACCATTTTTTGAAAGCTGCCGATATAGCGAGGAAAACCGATATAGCAGGTGCCGATATATCCAGAATCTACTGTATCGTACGTATCATACCTTTTTGCTTGCAATGTTCATTTACTGTACTCATTTCACCAGGCTGCAGCTCACTATCATATGATACTCATCAATGCGGTCAGCGCACAAAAGTGTACGTACTGCTGCCGATATAGCGAGGAAAACCGATATAGTACTGTACAGTACAGTACAGTACGTAGATTCTGATGGATATATCGGCACCTGCTACTGTATATCGGTTTTCCTCGCTATATCGGCAGCTTTCAAAAAATGGTCTACATATACTGTAAAAGACGAAATTTTTTTTGTATAAATATAAAAGACGAAAAACCTAGAAAAATCCACTCACTATATCGGCAGCAAAAAAATCAAAAATTTTTGAAACCGATATATCCATAATCTACTGTACAAAATAAAAAAATAAAAAAAATACTGCACAAAAAAAATCCATGCAATCGAGCGCGCACCTTCATTTGGAAGTGTCAAACCTTAAATTTTTGCAAAAAAAAAACCTGCCTGAAGTAGGCACTTTTCTCAGTCGATCGCCGCCGTTCATGCGTCACTCTTTGGACTTTTTTTCTTACGTTGGGGCGACCTGTCATTTTGTCTGCCAATGGCAAATTGTCGGAGTTACCTGTTTGGGATGCATTGATCACTCGGAGTTCGAAAAATTCCAAATTTGGGGTGTTCTGAGATTGAAAAGTGTGACCCCTGAGTGACCCCTGAATTTTTCAAAAGTGGTCGTAGCGCATTGGGGGTTTAAGCTTTTTTGTTGCAAATTTTGCGCTGAATTCGATGCAGCTGTTTTTGAGCGGGGTCGACCATGCAGGTGGACAGATGAATGCAAAATAGTACAAATTGGAGATTTTTGGCATTTTTGAGTCAAAAAAATTGGACGGATCCGCCGTCTTGAACAGTGGGCACCTATACAGTACAACAGTAGTTCAGGCTGCGAAGCAGGTTTCAACTGCGGGCGAGCAGGTTGCAAAAAATTTCTGGAGGCACAGCAGGCCGTCAAATTATGAAAAACACACTCTTTGGTGTTTAAGAGCATACAGTAAGAGGTAAATGTGTACGTTTTTGTGCGGTACTGTATGCGTGGCGCAATGCTTTAGGCATCGAAACGATAGCACGCATCATAACTCATAAGCTTCTGTCCACTGAGATCGAAAACATGGACAGATATCATAGAAGATCAAACGATTTATTGTATTACTGTAGTGTGTAAAAATCCAAAACGGATGAAAACCGTGCTTTTGTGCATTTTTCGAGAACTTCATGAGAGAGTGACATATTTTTTTTCACGCTTGTGGAAGTTCATATTTGTGAATCTGGACAGACATACAGTAACAGGCAGAGCCGACCAAGTACTGTATCATGTCTGCCAAATCAATATCAACAATGCGGGGTTTCAGAGCCATTGCACACCAATTTGTCGAGATCCCTCAACTCGATGTGTCCAAAGCACAAGCGCTTTCACCGACATTGATCACAGAGTCATTCGAGGTGACTCGCACGTCGATATGTTGGGCCGTTGACGCGTATGCTACGTACCAAAATTGAAAAGACCTCACCCTTTTTATTGCAGGGTGCGTCCTCCGGATCTTGTTCATCGGGTCCTACGTATGTTTGAGCTAGAGGATACAGCACTGAACACAAGAAGCCGGCGATGTCGTTTTTTTTTTTTTTTTTTCAGAGATCGAATCACTCAGTCCTGAGAACATTGCATTTTTCATAAAATCAGGGCCAAATCAGGACCAAAACGACCTCTGAAGGCTAACTCGCCAAAAACTCGAAGCGATACATTTGCCTTTTTTTTTTTTTAGGCGCCATCATACTGTGAATACAGTATTGCATTGTTGCGCATGCGCGACCTGGAAATGCAGCGGCAAAAAAAAAAAAATAAAATAGAAAAAAGCACGCAAAATCAGCCATTCTTTATCTTACCGTTATTTCCGGGCATCAGATGGCACTGATGCAAGTGTGTTGTAGCGCATTTCATTTCAAAATGTGCTGTGCGCAAGCGGGAAGGGTGTATATTGAAAATGGGCTAATTTGGGTAGCGCGACGGCGCTCTTTGAAACGAAAACGCCATCTTGCGCCGTCCCCCTTTTTTATTTTTTTGTTTTTCTTTCTTGTTACTCTCTTGCCGTCTCTCTATGCCCCCTGTCGTTGACCCAGCCAAACTTGACGAGATCAAGGCATGCTTGCTGAGTGGCATGTCAACACGTGACGCGGCGCGCCAATGTGGTGTCAGCATGAGATACATCGTCAACAAGCAGCGCAGGTGCCTCCTTCCCAGGCGACACTGGGGTTACAAGAAGTGCAGCGAATCAACGATCAAAAAAATCCAAATGCTGTCTAGCCAGGGCAAATCGCTTGCAAAGGTGGCAGCGGCATGCGGTGTCAGCGGTCGAACGGTTAATAAGTATCGATTGCAAAGTCCCGACCCCGACCCCGACCGAAAGACGATTAGACTCAGCGACGCCAAAAAGCAAGAGATCATAAAACACCTTTTGAGAGGCGTGTCTTTGACAGAAACAGCGCGCTTATGCAATTCATCATATGAGAGCGTCAGAATCTTGAAGTTCATCAATGGCATCCAATCTCCTGGCGAAGAAATGACGTGCGACCAAGAAACGATCGAGAAGATCCAAAAGCAGCTCACAGCTGGTAAACGACCCGAAGATGTTGCTTGGGATTGCGATGTCTCGTGCATTTTCGTCAAAATGATAAAAAAACAGCTTGTCATCGACAATCTTAAAATTACACACGACAAAACTGACAAGGCCACGCAGTCTGTTGCCAAGGGAATGTCTGTATTCATGGCGGCCAAAATGCATGACATCACCACCTTCAGAGTACGAAAGATGTGCAAGGAACGCAACATCGATTACACAAGATACATTAATCCGGTTACAAAAGAAGAAATGAAAAGACGCCTTGAGCAAGGCGAGTCCATCACTGCTGTGGCTAAAGCATGCAATGTCTCGCAAAACAGTGTACGCAACTTTAAAAAAAAAGCCAATTCGTCTTGTTCGGCCACGCCCAGAAATCGACTCGTGACAGAGAACGAAAAACAAAAGATCGAGCGCCTTTTGCGTAGCGGGTTGTCGATTAATCAAGTGGCATTCGCTTGTGACCGTTCTTGGCCTACCGTGGCCAGGGTGCAAAGAAAATTGCAGCTACCCCGACAGCAAATTGCATCCGTGGCCAACCTGGAAAAGACCAAACAACGCCATTTCGAAGAAGTGGATATGCCCAGGGTGAGTACTGTCACGGTCAAACCGGTGATCAAGAAGCGCAACCTCCGAGCGCAGTCCGTCGTCAAGGAGGAACCAGTCGACTTTCCGGCACTATGCGCAGAAACGACACCTGACAGCATATTTTCCAGTGCATCATTGGAAAACATTGAGTTTTTAGACGAAATCCCGTTTTGCATCCTTATTTGACGCGTCATTGCTATCCATAAATTGTGTGTCTCCTTTTAAAAAATGCAGCTCCAGAGGTTGCCCTGGAGTGTCGGACTTGAAAATCAGCCCAAGATTGTCCTGTTGTTTTTTTTGCTGGCTTGGTTGTTTTTGTTTGCATTTTTTTCTTTCTTTTTCGTTTTACACCGTCCCAATACCACGAAACTATGTTAGTACGCCATATCAATGAAGTCAAGGTGGCTCTGTCTCCCTTTAACACAGCGTCAAAGTCGGCAAGGTAAGCACCAAACGGCCATTTTTCTCTTTTTACCCTTTTAAAAGCAAAGCAAATCACTCACTCTAGGCGCCCTCTCTTTTCTATAGACTGTTGCTCAACCGTATCAACACCTCCGAGACACGCAAAGTGAACCCTGCGATCAAAATCACCAGCAGCGTGCTCAATGACCCCAAAGCGGCTTCCAAGGTTGATATTGTCTACCGTAAGCCTTGACCCATGACCCTTCTCAATTTCCAGTCAATCGCAGCAACCCAGTGGATCTCGAATTGCGGACCCTTCTAGCCATTGAAGCGTGCCAGGCGGCATCTGACCTATTCTTTCTTTCTTTCTTTCTTTCTTTTTTTTTTTTGCAGGTGATGGCAACAAGCTCGCTCTGGAGCCGGATCAAATGAACATTGATAGTCTGATGCTTGCTGTGAACAAGCATGCGAAAAAACTGGAGGAAAAGGAGGCTGCCAATGCGTGGTAAATGCGCTCAATTCTTGGCTATTTTTTAGATTGTACATATAAAAGAACATAAAATGCGTCTTGTTTATTGAAAAAGGGTGACTCGGACATGTGTGCCCGGGGGGATCAGTCTGTGTGTGATGGATGGTTCCAAGTCAAGCAGGCAGGAATCAAGTCAAACAAACAATGGAAAAAAAAAAAAACAAAGCGTGTGCGTGTGGCCATTGGAGTGGGAGGTGTGCTGATGTGCCGCGGGGTGACAGCTGAACGGGCATGACAGGAGCCGTGGCAGGATATGATGTGCGTGTGACGTGAGGCAAGTGAATCAACTGGGAAAAGAGGAGTGGGGGAGAAGAAAGCATTTGACCATCATCCGACCGCGTCAAGAGGTTGGAAAACCCGACTTGCGCCGCCTCGGCCGTCTTTTTGTCACTGCACCGTCGACAGCAGCGCCTTCTCCAGGATGAATTTGCCTTCTTTATACTTGTTCTCTTGATCAAACGCTTTGACCTAAATAGGAAATTGTCAAAAAGTGAGCACTTTTTTCCTTTTTTTTTTTTTTTTTTTTACTCACATAAGTCCAGCCGAGGACCGTCTTGCATTGGCAGCACGATATGTCCTGGACGACGTGTTTGCCTGTTGTCATTGTGCGCTCCAATGCTTCCCCAGCAAGGACATTCACACTAAAAATTGTAAAAAAAAGGGGGGCAAAATGCCAATGAGTCTCGGGTCATTTGGAAAAGGGCGCAGGCGGTGCACCGCCCTGATGTGAGACAAAGGGCGCTGACTTACACGCTGCTAAACAAAATGGCCTGTCCATGCTGACCTTGGAATCGCTAATCAGCCAAAAATAAAAATTAAGTAAAATCCATGAAAAAATGGCGCACACACAACATGCGTCTTGTCCAGTTCCCCCCTTTTTTTCCCTGGCAAGGATCAATTGTCATCATTCTATCTTACCGCCGACATGAATGCGTCGTCTGTGGCGAGATGTGTCCTGCAATTGCTGCACCCGTAAATTTTGGTGCCTTCCAAATAGGTCCGGTATTTCAATCCCATGACAAAGTTCAACGAATTGTGTGGGGAGGCGAAGAAAAAAATAGAGCAGATACAAGGGTAAAAGAGTAGGAAAAAAGCAAGAATCTATCTATGATGAGGGCAAGGGGAGAAAAAATAGTGGGGAAAAGACGAGAAACCGCGAGGAAAATGAGATGTGTGGGTGAAATGATATAGGGCCGGGTAACGTGTCGAGTCAGACGAGGGGCGGGGTGCGTGGGTGCGAGCGCTTGGCAGTGATAGAGTGGGCGGGGGGGGGAGGGAAAGAGGGATAAATACACAAAATAACAGAAAGAGCTCAAGTAGCCAGTGTGTGCTATCCTTTCAAGAGAAAGAGCGAGTGCAAGGTTCGAGTTGTAGTGGTCCAGGCAACGGGCAAGCAAAGAAAAAAAAAGGCGACAAGGGTGAGAGAGGAAAGCAAAAGGAGGCGAAAAAGAGCCTAGTCAGGTGCGTGGAAGGGGGTTGCTATCGCCTTTTCGTCGCAGAATGGCAGGGGCGAGAGCGAGAGACGCGAGAAGGAACAAAAAATTGCCAACCAAGCAAGCCGGTTCTTTGTTTCTGCTTGAGAAAAAGCGTGTATCAAGGACAAGAGTCGAAGAAAACAGAAGAGCAGCGATAGGGAAAGAAAAAAGCAAAAGGGGGGATGGAGAAGTGCGAAAAAAAAAAAAATGGGTCAAACGCCTTTCGCCCTTTTTATACACTCTTTCTAGCTCCGCTTTCGAGTTGGGTCACACAATTCCTTGCCATTTTGCTTTTTGGACGCTCAAAATTGTTGAACCAGGTCGAGCCGCTCAAGTCATCGCCCTCTCGCGCTCACGAACCTGCATCACCTGAACGGCAACCAATAGCGTTGCCCGCGTGCCACCCGCGAAAATGAAAAAAAAGGCGTGGGGGAGCGCTTGTTTTGTCTGTTTGGTCTCCGCCGCCTTGCCTTCCCCCCTGTAACTCTCCACTCTCTCATCCGTGCCGCCTGGCGGCCCCCCCTTCTCTCATGCCAATGTTACCTAAAAGTCATGACGCACCTTTTTCACCCGAGACTGCGGTCCTTTGGCTCAAAACAATAAACAGAAAAAACAGACCTTGCACGCGTCAATTGATTCAATTAGCACAAAAAAGACGACAAGTTTGCAATTGGCAAGAAAAAGACGCGAGTGTGGATGGGGGAGCGGGAGCACGAGAGAAGGAGTGCGAGTCAGAGAGTGAGAGCGAGGTAAAAAGGGGGAATTTCGTCACATTGGCGCATCACAATGATCCACGGTGAGCAATTGAGGCGCCTCGGGCGCGAGCAAGTGTTCCTTATCCCTCCCACCTTGAGCGTCGGAAGTCAGGATAGGATAGTATGGTGGACATTTGGGGCCAGCCTGAGGAGGCGATCTGTGCGACAAGGGGCACCGAGCAAACCCGCAGCGATGCATGCCACACACACACACACACACACACGCACGCACGCACGCACACACACACGCCCATTCTCACACATTGAGTAAAAAGAAAACGAAAAATAGAAATCAAGCATTTTATGAAAATAAATTAAAAAAAAAAGGGTCTAATTATCATAGGCAAGGATGGTGTTGAGCCAGGTTTCAACGTCCTTGACGGGCATGTTCTTGCGGTTGGCATAGTCTGTGATTTGGTCCTTGTCGATTTTGCCGACGGCAAAGTAGGTGCTCTTTTCGTGGCCAAAGTAGAGGCCGCTGACGCTTGCGGCGGGGTCCATGGCGAGCGAGTCGGTGAGTGAGATGCCCGTTTTCTCGCCAATGGCGCCGAGATCCCACATTGTCTTTTTCTCGGTGTGATCAGGCTGCGATGGGTAGCCGGGGGCGGGACGGATGCCCTGGTATCGCACAGCAAACAAATCGGCTGACGACAGCACCTCCTCGGACGCGTAGCCCCAATCGGACCTGCGCACCTCCTCGTGCAGGTACTCGGCAAAGGCCTCAGCAAGACGATCGGCCAAAGCCTTGGCCATGATGGAATTGTAGTCGTCCTGGTCAGCGTCGTATTTGGCACAAAGCTCGTCGCAGCCAAAACCGGTGCTGACGGCAAACATGCCGATATAATCGGCAATGCCCGTGCTCTTTGGCGCGATGAAATCGGACAGACAATAGTAGGGCTCGTCGGTCTCCTTTTCGGATTGCTGGCGCAAACCGTAAAAAGTGGCGGCCACCTCGTCGCGGGTCTCGTCCGTGTACACCTCGATATCATCGCCCACGGCATTGGCCGGGTAAAAGCCGACGATGCCGCGTGCCTGCAGCGACTTGTTCTTGATAATGTCCTTGAGCATGGCCTGCGCGTCGTCAAACACACGACGCGCCTCGGGACCCACGGATTCGTCGTCAAAGATCTTGGGATAGCCGCGATTCGGGTAGCGACCACGCAATTGGAACACTTGGAAGAACGGGTTCCAATCAATGTGCTTCAAAAGCAAATTCAAGTCGAAATTGTCATACACCTTGGTGCCCATGTACGTTGGCTTGCCTGGGGGAGGGTTGATCGCCCAATCGATCTGCATCTTCTTCTCACGCGCAGCCTCCAGTGACAAAATACGCTTCTCATCGAGGCCTTCATAGTATTCTTCGCGCAATTCATCGTATTCTTCGCGCACGTCGTCGGCGAAATCCTCGCGTAAATTGTCGTCCAACAGGCTCGCCGCCACAGGCACGCTCCGCGACGCGTCAAGCACATAAACCACGGGCGATTGGTATTGAGGCGCAATTTTCACGGCCGTGTGCATCTTGCTGGTCGTTGCACCGCCAATCAAAATGGGGATCTTGAGGCCCGCCTTTTGGAATTCCTTGGCAACAATCACCATTTCCTCGAGAGACGGCGTGATCAGGCCAGAAAGACCCACAATGTCCGCCTTTTCCTCAATGGCCGTCGCAATAATCTTGTCGACAGGCACCATCACGCCCATGTCAATCACACGATAGTTGTTGCATCCGAGCACAACGCCGCAAATGTTCTTGCCAATGTCGTGCACGTCGCCCTTGACCGTCGCCATCACAATCGTGCCATTGCCCTTGATCTCGCCTTCACCGCCAGACGCAGCAAGATCTTGCTCCTTTTCGATCTTGATGAACTCGACCAAGTGCGCAACAGCTTTTTTCATCACACTAAATTGATAAAAAAAATAGATAGAGTCAAAACACTTCATTCATTTTTTTGCTTTTTTTTTTTTTTTTTTTACCGAGCAGAGCGAATGACTTGGGGCAAAAACATCTTGCCCTTGCCAAAGAGGTCGCCAACGACGTTCATGCCCGACATGAGCGGACCTTCAATGACATTGAGAGCGCGCGGGTACTTTTCCTTGTCCTGGCGCGCCTCCTCGGTATCTTCGAGAATGTGTTTCATGATACCCTTGACGAGCGCGTGAGAGATGCGCTCAGTGACGGGCCACGTGCGCCATTCTTCCTGGTCCTCGTCCTTTTTGGCGTCCTTGGAGTGGGCTTTCGCGTATTCGAGCAATTTCTCGGTGACGTCGGGGTCGCGGTTCCACACGGCGTCCTCGCACAGCTGCAGCAAGTCCTTGGGAATGTCGTCGTACACGGTCAAGAAACCGGCATTGACAATGCCCATGTCCATGCCAACCTGCACGGTGTGGAACAAAAACACAGAGTGCATCGCCTCACGCACCTTGTCCATGCCACGGAACGCAAACGACAAATTGGACACACCACCGCTGATCTTGGCACCGGGCAAATCGCGCTTGATGCCGCGGCATGCCTCGATGAATTCAACAGCATAGTTGTTGTGCTCCTCTGGAAAACAAAAAAAGAAAAAAAAAGAAAAGCGCGTCAGAAAGTTTGTTTTGAGCCATCCATATTCGTGATGAGATTCTTTACCCATGCCGGTGGCAATGGTCAAAATGTTGGGATCAAAGATGATGTCCTGGGGATTGAATCTAAAAAAAAAGCGAGGAATAAGAACGCGTCAATGAATGGACGTCCAAACGCGTCCAAGAACTTACCCAACACGGTCGACAAGGATGCGGTACGAGCGCGTACAGATTTCAAGCTTGCGATCGGCCTCGGCAGCCTGACCCACCTCGTCAAACTAATAGAAAAAAGAAAGAAAAAGGGGAAAAAATCAGCCAATGCCTTTTTTTTAAAAAGAAAATGAAGCGCTTACGGCCATGACGACGACGGCAGCACCAAAGCGCTTGATGATCTTGGCTTTTTTGATAAAGTCTTCCTCGCCTTCCTTGAGGGAAATGGAATTGACAATACATTTGCCCTGGGCACACTTGAGACCGGCCTCAATGACGGCAAAGTTGGACGAGTCGATCATGAGCGGCACGCGCGCGCAGTCGGGGTCGGACGCGATCAGATTGAGGAAGCGCGTCATTGCGGCCTTGCCGTCCAACAGACCTTCGTCAAAGTTACAATCGACAACCTGCGCGCCATTCTCCACCTGCGAGCGCGCAATTGCAAGTGCTTCTTCGTACTCGCCCTTGAGAATGTGGCGGCAGAACTTGCGCGAGCCAGCAACGTTACAGCGCTCACCCACATTGACAAAACCCGTCGTTTGGTTCATGCGCAGAATCTCAAGTCCAGAAATCACCATTTCGTCGGGCACATCTGTCGGTCTGGCGCGAGGCTTGTACTTTTGAACCGCTTCCGCGACAGCCTAAGGTAAAAAAAAAAAAAAAAAAAAAAAAAAAAAAAAAAAAAAAAAAAAAAAAAAAAAAAAAAAAAAAAAAAAAAAAAAGTCAATCCCGCGCACCCAATGAATTTTTTGCCCTTTGTATCTCCTTGATCCTTGATTTTTCTTACCTTGATATGGTCAGGGGTCGTACCACAGCAGCCACCAACAATGGTGACAAGACCTTCTTTGGCAAAAGGCTCGACATTCTTGGCCATTTGTTCGGGGCTCTCGTCGTATTCACCCATCGCATTAGGAAGACCCTAACGACACAACAAAAAATTAGCGAAGACACACAATCCAGTGGGGACAATTCCTTCTTACAGCATTGGGGTAGCAAATGATGTGAGCATCCGTGAAGCGGCTGATGTTTTGGATAAAAGGCTTCATCTGGGGAGCGCCAAGCGCACAATTGAGACCAATGGCAATGGGGTTGGCGTGGCTCAGGGACGTGACAAACGCTTCACCCGTCTGACCAGACAGCGTGCGGCCACTCTGATCGACAATGGTGCCGGATATGAAGATGGGCACACGAGGGCGGCTAAAAAATGAAGAAAAAAAATGAGTAAATCAAGTAAATAATGATTGACTGTGCTTTACTTGTCTTCCTCCATGACAAGATCAATGGCAAAGATGGCGGCCTTGGCATTGAGGGTGTCAAAAATGGTCTCGACAAGAAGAATGTCGGCACCGCCATCCAAAAGACCGCGCGTTTGCTCGGCATAGGCGACAACGAGCTCGTCAAAGGTCACGTTACGGTAGGCAGGGTTCTCGACGGAGGGCGAGATGGACGCGGTGCGGTTGGTGGGGCCAATGGCGCCACACACGAAGCGGGGGACACCCGTCGCCTCCCAAACATCGAGACACGCGCGCTTGGCAAGCGCCGCGCCCTCCTTGTTGAGGCGGTACGCATAATCTTCCAACCCATAGTCGAGCTGCGCAATGCTCGTCGAACTGAACGTGTTAGTCTCCACCATGTCGGAACCAGCCTCCAAATATTGCCGATGAATCGTGTAAATAGCGTCAGGGAGCGTCAGCGTCAACAAATCGTTGTTGCCACGCAACTCCTTCTTCCAATCCGTGAATTCCGTGCCTAGATAAGAGGAACACCAGCGTGAACACACCGCTCGATGCCTCGCTTCTTTTTTTTTCCTTGTATTTTGCATTTATTTACCACGAAAGTGCTTTTCTTCGAGCTTGAGACGTTGAACCATCTATTAAAAATGGCCAACAAGGGTATTGTGAGCAAAACAGGACCGTGTCTTCCCTGTGTGGCAAAAGAAAAAAAAAAGGCGCCTGTCAAAACTTACCGTGCCCATGGCACCGTCCAGCATCATAATTCGCTCTTTGAGCGTCTTGTCCAAGTACGCAAAGATATCTATACAAGAAAAAGTCAGTGCCCTTGCCCCTTGTTCAGTCGGTCGTGTCGCCCTACCAATCGATTCTGGCATCGTGCTTGAAAAAAAAAAAAGGGTGAAAGAAAGAAAAATGAATGAAGAGGCTTTTTCCAGCACCGCAATCAATTCCAAGTGACCCTGTCACCACTCTGCCCAATCAGTGTCCTCGATCTTTTTTGCGACTCATCAATGCAATCAAGGTTACACAAATTTGCGCGTGGGCCATGTGCACCCACATGCTTGGATTGACAGAAATCAACACCGCCCAGACCCTGCAGGGTGCTACTCGATGCTGTGCCTCTCCAGATCACGTCAAAAACATAGGTAGCTGGTACTTGTCGCGCACTCATCAACGTACGCGTCGCTCCACTTTGTTTTTGTGCGCTCATACGCCGCGTTTCTGGCTGTCTGGAACTTTTGAGAAAAAAACAAGGTGCGTCCTGGATCTCCGTGGTTCAAGATCCCTGCGCCGTCCCAAGAACTTGACGAGCGCATCCACATGCAAATCAGACTAAAACGGGGTCCACATGATTTTTGTTGCAAAATAGTGGCCAGACCACCACCAAACACAGTATACTCTAGTCCTTGGACAATCCTGCTTTCCATTATCATACTGTACTCACGTTCTCAGGGAAAAAAAAAAAAAAAAAAAACGGAGCTTGCGAGGAGATGGGAATGGCCTCAGAGCAAAACTTTGAGATTTTCACAAATCTAGCGCTAGGTTGCAAATTTATAATTGGATTGGGACCTTTAAAAGACATGCACTCAGGCACGCACCAGACAGGACTCTCCATCAGCATTGCATACACGATGGACAGAATTTGCCTCGTAACAAAGGCAATCGCGCGTTGTTTGCTCAACAATATGATAATGGACAATATTTTATGATACGGTACCCCGTGGTGCCGTGGACTGATAACTCTGCTGCGGGCATACTGTAGAAATCACGCCACCACGCGTGCGTCAGGTTCTGTCCATTGCGATTAAAAAAAATGCATGCTTGCATGAATCACAGTAAATGATTTATTTTCAGTGTAAAATCACAAAATCATGAAAAATAGTTCCTTTGTGCATTTTCATGGGCGCTTGTTCATTGCTTTTTTAAAAGATTTATAGTCTTCTATCATATCATACTTTGACCGTTGTTCTCAAGTTCAAAGATTTTCTGATTTTTCGCGAATGCAACGGAGATCACCAAAAAAACCTTGATGGATTGCCTCCAAACTTTGCCATTTGGCTTTTCCCGATCATCTCTTTCCAATGAATCGTTAAAACGCAGATATTCATTGACCTGTTGTCTGGATGAATCCAAAATTACCGTATGATACTGTACGTATTGCGAATTACAGAACGATATGATAATATTTTCACAAATTCAACACAGGCTGCTCTCGAGTCTCGACATTTTTTCGTGGATCATCTCGGTGATGAAACCGGCACAATTCGCAAGAAGAGGCGACGACATAATAATACTGTATCATACTGTATTATTACAGTATCATATCATGTACTGTATTTGTCCATTTAGTTGGCGGGCAGTATTTTTTTTTCTGCACGCAAAGTAAATTTTTCCACGCGCAAAGCAAATTGAGCACGCGCAAAGTGGAATTGAGGTGAGCGCAAATTGGAATTGTGGGGCACGCAGATTGTTAGTGTGGGGCGCGCAGATTGGTGGTGTGGTGCACGCAAACTGGTGGTGTGAGGCGCGCAGATTGGTAGTGTGAGGTGCGCAAATTGTTTGGGTAATCGAAGCTCAATTGGCTGATCCACTTGCACAAACAAAGCATCAAGAGTGACTCCGTTCGTGGTATTAATTTGGGGCTCCTAACACACTTTGTCGTTGAGAAATGACGCGTGTCACTAATTGCATAAATTTGGTACTAACTCAGCAATAACGCGTCGTCCTCGCGTTTCCTCGGCACATTTCGCGTCTTTGGCGACGCTCTTTTAAAGGTTTTAGTTTGGAATCTCAAACGCGTGTCCTCCTCGAAAAAAGACGCGTTTCACCCAAAATCATTAAAAAACTTCCTTTGCCCACCCAACCGCCCTTTTTTTTATTTAGTTTGTTTTTGAATTGCGCAGCGTAGTAGTGAAGTACTGTCTAAAGTTACTTTCACATTTAGTAATCATATCTTCTAAGCAATGCGGGTCTATTAAGCTCAACGCGTTGTTAAATCGTACAGTCGTAGTGGAGTCACCTGCTTTACGGTCAACATTTGAGAGCATCACCTTCCAAAATTGCTTGCATGGGTCCAATTCACAATCGACACGCGGAATTCGCAAGTATTTGAAGCCTTTCATGGTTGCATATTGGTGGACAAAAGAATTTTTGTCTAATGACAGACCGTTGACGATGACGAAGCAGCCACGATAACCGTGCTCCAATTGATCAAGCGTGTCACACAGAAACTTGCAATATTGGTCGTCATGGCAATCTTGGTGGTGCGGAACTTGCAGTCTGAAACTGGCAACACCTACAGAACAAATCGCAACCATGGCTTTCCGTGTTTGCTGAGGAATTTTTGGCTGTTTGGCAGGCGCGTCGTAAGGAACGTGACAATCGAACAAATCAAAAGTCATTTCGTCAAAAAAGATGCAGTTTCGCAAGTAGTCCATGGCTGGGTTTGCCCATCCAACAAGGAAATCTTCTCGTTCAATGGTTTCATCATAATCAACAGACAGAGGAGTTGGGCGCATTGACAAGGAGATTGTAAAATTGTTCTTGATGCACGAGCTAATGGCAGCCTTGCTGACCTTGAGGTTCTCGAATTGCGCACAGAGGTCCTTGTGGATGTCGACAACCGTCAATACAGTGTTAGTGCCATCAATTTTTTTTTGAATGTAAGCTTTATGCTCATCACAGATTTGGTTCTTCTTTTTGCTGGAGGCCACGCGGTTGGGTTTGGTGAAATCTTGATACCATCGTTGAGCAATGCGAATTGACACACCAAATTTCTTTGCAGCAGCACGACCGCTACATCGGGTTTCCAGTATATGATTGACTACATTATTCTTTGTTTCGGCAGAGTAGATTTTCTTGGGCCTGGGCATTTTAGTACGATTGTTCAAAAAAAAAAAAAAAATTGCGCAAAAAAAGGGGATAAAGATTGCTCCTGAAATTTATTCGATGCGCCCTTGTCAACTGTGTAACAATAGGACGCCATTGCGTTGTGCGATGTGCGATGTGCGACAAAAATTGTCAATCGCAGCGTCCGCGCGGAGGGAAATGCCTGCCAAAGAGTGCGACAACAAAAAAGTCAATATGCGACTGGCCACTTTTGGCCGTTTTTGATCGTCGCCCATGGAACCTTCCGTTGATCTCTGCAGGCATTGGGATATGGCCGTTTTTGGCCGTTTTTTGATCGTCGCCCATGGAACCTTACATTGATCTCTGCAGGCATTGGGATGTGGTCGTTTTTGGCCGTTTTTGTTGGCCGTTTTTGGCCGTTTTTTGATCATCGCCCATTGAACCTTACATTGATCTCTGCAGGCATTGGGATGTGGTCGTTTTTGGCCGTTTTTGTTGGCCGTTTTTGGCCGTTTTTTTGATCATCGCCCATGGAACCTTACATTGATCTCTGCAGGCATTGGGATGTGGTCGTTTTTGGCCGTTTTTTGATCGTCGCCCATGGAACCTTACGTTGATCTCTGCAGGCATTGAGATGTGGCCATTTTTGGCCGTTTTTGGCAGCAGTTGTTGGCCGCTTTTTCTTGTCATTCGTCGTACCCTATGCAAAGCCATACACGTGTGTTCAAATAACAGTCGGAACACAAAATCACCAAAAAAACACCAAAAAAAAAAAAAGACTGCGATAGCGCTTTATTGCGATGTCAATTGAAAATACAGCTCCGGATCCTCAATTCGAATCAAATCAATGGGCGCCTGGCGGTGAAACGCACGCGCGTACTTGATCACTGTCGTCTTGCTCTTTATTCCAAGCTGGACGGCCAATGCACGCGCGGATGGTCGCTTTTCTTTGGGCGCCATTACGTACTTCTTAAAAATTTGAAGCTTGGCATCCGAACTCAACGGTTTCCGGCCACGTGTCGGAAGTGGCCCCAGTCGTCTGTTAAGAGTCGGACTAGAAGTAGCCACAAGAGCCGTAAAAGTGCCCATTTTCGTGGTAGTGGCCAACGTGTCCAAAGGAGGGGACACCATATCCGCAGAAGAGACCGTCATATCCTTGGAGGTGGTCAGTCTCTCTGTGGATAGCGCCAGGCTCGGGGAAAGGGCCGGCGTATCCGTAGAAGAGACCGTCATATCCTTGGAGGTGGTCAGTCTCTCTGTGGATAGCGCCAGGCTCGGGGAAAGGGCCGGCGTATCCGTAGAAGAGACCGTCATATCCTTGGAGGTGGTCAGTCTCTCTGTGTATAGCGTCAGGTTCGGGGAAAGGGCCGGCGTATCCGTGAAACGGGTCATACCCGTGGTGTATAACGGCAATTCTTCTGTATTCGAAGAAAAAGTCTGCATCGGTATGGACTCATGGTGCCCATTGCACAGATGTGAGTCAATCTCCATAGGCTCAAAGAACGCAAACATGTTGTATAGTAAGCGAAAAACAGCTATTTTGGTGTCAGTTTTGCTTTGTGCGCAATAAAAAGGATTACGACAAGCGTGACACCTGGAAAAAAAATCACAGCGGCGCCATAAATTGGCGTTTTGTGGCACATAAAAAATATAAAGCACGATGCCAATCTGTTTTTTTTTTTTTGCTGCAGTTGTTACTTTTCCTCAAGATGTCCGCTAACTGGAATTACAGAGTGCCAATTGACCAAGATGATGATCAAGATGATCAATATGAAAATGATCCCTTCGTGCACGACTTCAGTTTTGCACAAGTGGATGATCTGATGGAAGAAATCTCGAGCGAGACTATGGATATGGAAGCAACCGTGTCTGATCCGCAAGTTCAATACAAGGTCGTGGAAAATGACTGGGCTAAACAAGCTGATGCACCAATTATGACGCTCATGAGCTACCAGGAGACGTATGTGAGGCCCGTAGTGCCCATTTCGTCCATCTGCAAGGATCGCCCCGAAGAGACGACGCCGCTGCCCCTTACGGCCAAGCGTGGCAAGTATCGAAAATACACCGCAGAGCAGGTGGAGAAGCTCATCCACTTGGTCATTGAGCAAGGTAAATGCTTCAAAAAAACGAACAAAAATAAAAAAGAGCATTCACAACAATTTTAATTTTATCAGGCATGACGGCGAAAGACGCGGGCTTATCTGTGGGCATTGTGGTTCGTACAGCCCAGTCGTACGTCAAACGCTACCGCGAAGATGCAGAGCAACGAGTTCCGGTGTCAGGTGCAGGGCATAGTCGCGGTGGCAACCGGAAGCTCTTCCAGGAGCACACACAGGCCTTGATTGAATTTTGGGAAGCGAAAAATGCGGCTACGTTGGAAGAAGCCCGTGACATGCTTGCCAGCAAGTTTGACGGCTTTACAATTACTCTCTCTGGTCTGCGAAAGCACGCCGTCGAACATTGCAAACTTACTCTGAAGAAACTGGAGAAATTGCCTGCCGCTCGCGCCTCGGATCGTGTCTTGGATCTGCGACGCGAGACCTTGCTGCAGTGGAACAGCCTACCTGACTTGGACTATTTGTCATCGTGTGTGTTTCTTGATGAAGCTGGTTTTAACATGCACCTCCGACGTGGATTTGGCTGGTCCAAGAAGGGAACTCCGGCCAAGGCAGTGGTCCCTACCCAAAAAGGTGTCAACATCACCATCATGGGCGCGATGAGCGAGCTCGGTGTGGTTTGTTTGTCGCTGCGTAAGCCGCAAGTCTGTATAAGCGCCAAAAATGGCAAAAAGGTCAAGAGTGTCGTGGGCACGAGAACAGCCGACTACATCGCTTTCATCTCTTCGGTCATGGATGTTCTCGATGCCCGTGCAATGAACGGCCGATTTTTAGTGATGGACAACGCCCCAATCCACAAGTCCCCCATGATTCGCGACCTAGTCGAGTCTCGAGGATATAGGGTGCTGTACCTCCCCCCGTGGTCCCCCTTCCTCAATCCCATTGAGGAATTTTGGGCCAAGGTGAAGGCAGGTGTCCGCAGGTCGGAATTGACTGACAACGACTCTTTGACGCCGAGAATCTTGGAGTCAGCCAGGCTTGTGACCCCTGACGATTGTGTTGGGTGGATCAAGCACTCTGTGTCCTTCTTTGATCGCTGCCTCAATAGAGAAAAAAATTTGTAAAAAAAAAAAGCATAATAAAATAGGGTAGTTGGGTGGGCAAGGAAATTTTTTAATGATTTTGGATGAAACGCGACTTTTTTCGAGGAGGACACGCGTTTGAGGTCCCAAACAAAACTTTTTAAAAAAGCGTCGCCAAAGACGCGAAATGTGCTGAGGTAACGCGAGGACGACGCGTTATTGCTGAGTTAGTACCAAATTTATGCAATTAGTGAAACGCGTCATTTCTCAACGACAAAGCGTGTTAGGAGCCCCAAATTAATACCACGAACAGAGTCACACTTGATGCTTTGTTTGTGCAAGTGGATCAGCCAATTGAGCTTCGATTACCCAAACAATTTGCGCACCTCACACTACCAATCTGCGCGCCTCACACCACCAGTTTGCGTGCACCACACCACCAATCTGCGCGCCCCACACTAACAATCTGCGTGCCCCACAATTCCAATTTGCGCTCACCTCAATTCCACTTTGCGCGTGCTCAATTTGCTTTGCGCGTGGAAAAATTTACTTTGCGTGCAGAAAAAAAAATACTGCCCGCCAACTAAATGGACAAATACAGTACAGAGTTTCCATTGTTCATATGCGCGCCGTTGAAATGTTTTTGCACGCAAAGAGGATTTTTTTCACCCGCGAATAAAAAAAGAAACGCACGCCAATACCTTTCATTGGCGCGCACCGCATCATCAGTCCACGCAAATTCTACTTTCGATGGGCGCTAATTTAATTTCCAGGGCACGCGAATTCTTTTTTTTTATTGTGGTGGTCACACGAGTCAAACGCGATACAAAGTGAGTCAAACGCGATACAAAGTGAGTCAAACGCGATACAAAGTGAGTCAAACGCGATACAAAGTGAGTCGATCGCGGTACAAAGTGAGTCGAACGCCAGGCAAACGAGTCGAACGCCAGGCAAGCGAGTCGAACGCGTTGGGCTGACAGATCGAAGTCTTCTGGTTACTGTTGTACTCATACAGTAGTTTCCTTTTTTTGTACGAAATACCGTAACTATTCGCGTGCCCTAAAAATTCAATTGGCGCCCATCGAGAGGGAAGTTTGCGTGGACTGATGATGCGGTGCGCGCCAATGAAAGGTGTTTGCGTGCATTTGCATTTTTATTCGCGGGTGAAAAAATCCTCTTTGCGTGCAAAAACATTTCAACGGCTCGCATCATATGAGCAGTGGAAACTCTGTAATAGGTTGCCAAACGGATTGGACTTTTCTGTCTGGGCTGGCGGAGCAGCCTCTCAAGCGGACGGGGGGCGGGACCATCCTCCACCAGATGCATTTTTTTGACCTGCTGGCCAACACTTTTTTTCCAGAATTCGAAAAAAAATCATTTCAATCACCAGAATAATCACCACCACCAAATAATAAAGATAGACTTCTTGTCGCAACGCCACGAACCTTTCCCAACTACAGTACAGTACTGTACTGTACAGTGCCCTACCAAAAAAAACTTCCGCCCTGAATATTGATCTGCATTGCGCGTGTCAAATTAATCACGTTAATCTGCTCTGTATTGATCAGCAATGGCTTTAATGATGTGAAATTTCGTATGAACAATGATATAAAAGTATAAAAACGATTCTAAAATTATGAAATAACTACAGCAAGCGGATTTTGAAACAGACTAAAAAAGGGGTACCTGACGCGTCACGCGACGCGACGCGTACCCACGCGTATACAATGGCCAGTGGAGATGAATTGACATTATGAAGCAGCATCTCCAAATTTTTCTGAGACAAGTTTGACGGTGCCTGATTGTATTCAGTTAATAAATTTCATGGTACATGCGTCATGTCAAAGCTGAGCTCGACAAATATAAAATGACCGCTGGGACGCGTCACGTGCCAGACGCGTCTGGAATGGCGATTTTCGCCTCCAGCAACTAGTTTTAATATTTTTTTGGCTTGAAACCATTGTGATTATTTAATTTGAAGGATTAGAATAGGATGCTATCAATTGGTTGTGATTATATCACGAAATTAGAGCACAACGATCATTTTAAGGAAATTGCGGGTATGACGTGTCTGACGCGTCACGGTGGTCATTTTATATTTGTCGAGCTCAGCTTTGACATGACGCATGTACCATGAAATTTATTAACTGAATACAATCAGGCACCGTCAAACTTGTCTCAGAAAAATTTGGAGATGCTGCTTCATAATGTCGATTCATCTCCACTGGCCATTGTATACGCGTGGGTACGCGTCGCGTCGCGTGACGCGTCAGGTACCCCTTTTTTAGTCTGTTTCAAAATCCGCTTGCTGTAGTTATTTCATAATTTTAGAATCGTTTTTATACTTTTATATCATTGTTCATACGAAATTTCACATCATTAAAGCCATTGCTGATCAATACAGAGCAGATTAACGTGATTAATTTGACACGCGCAATGCAGATCAATATTCAGGGCGGAAGTTTTTTTTGGTAGGGCACTGTACAGTAGTAGAACAACTACAGTCTGATGATACTGTATGATATCATACAGTATTTAAGTTCTTTTGGCTCCTCTCTTCTCAGAAAAAATAAAATTCGAGGTCATTCGGCTGGTTCCGCGAGGGACGCGACGAGACTTGACATTGCTGATGAAATTTTGGCTCCTCTTTTCAGAAACAAATTAAAACACACTTGGTGGGTGTCATTTTGGGATTGTTTGCTCGCCCGAAGAAGGCCCGAGCGATGTACAAATACTGTACATTTTATCATACGTACGTAATAATTTTGCTCGCTTGCAAAAATCAATCAATCATTATTACGGTATTGAATTAATTTTCAGACTCAATTTTTTTCTCAACAACTGGGAAAACAACCCAGTGCGCTTTCAACGTGCGTGTCAAATGCGGTTGCAGAGTTGCTGAATCTCTCTCGAATGAAGCAGGTTTCGTGCACCACGTTCTGATCAAAACTGACGGCGAGAAAACAGCTTCTTCTTTTTGCGACAATTTCTGGAATGACGATTTGCTCGGCAACGGCCCAGACGACCTGTGATTTTACTGTATGATATTCCTGCAGATTTACAGTACCAACAAAGAGGAGGGGGGCAAAGCATCTATGATATTGCACAGTAATGGGATGATGACTTGCGGCGCGCTAGCTTGGGTTTGAAAATTTTGCATCGGTCATCATTTTGCAGGCTGCAGCAGCCCACCAGTTCAAAAAAATAAGTTGCTATTTTGGGAAGGAGTCAAACATGAATTGGCGAAAAGTAAATCTTGACCGAAGTAGGCACTTTTCTCAGTCGATCGTCGTTCATGCGTCACTCTTTGGGCTTTTTCTTAAGTTGGGGCAACCTGCCATTTTGTCTGCCAATAGCAAATTGTCAAAGCTCCCTGTTTGGGATGCATTGATCACTCGGAGTTCGAAATTTCCCAAATTTGGCACTTTCTGAGATTGAAATGTGTGACCCCTGAATTTTTAAAAGTGGTCGTAGCGCTTTGGGAGTTTAAGCTTTTTTGTTGCAAATTTTGCATTGAACGCGATGCAGGTATTTTTGAGTGGGGTCGGCAATGCAGATGGCCAGATGAATGCAAATTAGTACAAACATGAGGTTTTTTGCATTTACAAGTCCAAAAAAATCGGGCGGGTGTGGTGTCAAGCGCCAGATTGACACGCATTGGTCGCGCCAGCTGCGGCGCAAGCACTGAAATGGACCAATTGGTGCAAGAGTGAACAAATGCATAAAAGCACTCAATGCGAGTTTCGGCAATTCGAGGCAGGCTCCCAAGCACACAGCCATTGCTTGGTCAAATGGACTTGGCAGCACAGCCAGCTGCAAGTGCCAATGCATCACAGATCCGGCTTAGGCAGGGACGCAAGCGGATGGCAGCAAAATAAAAATAAAAAAAATAGGATTGTGGTCGGACACCAAAGGTCCGATATGGAAATGATGTCATGGCGTCATTTCGGATCACCGACAATCCCGCTCAATGCGACAGCACCATCGCTGTGTCGTGCAGCCCTGAATATAAATCACAAGAAACGAATGACCGCGCAGTGCCTTTGTGTGCGCGGACATGTTCGCCGAGAAATATCTTTAGATTCAAAAATGAAAGAATGACAAATCCTAAATGACAATTCGAAAGAGTGCTTGGCCTTTTTAGTGATAGGCCAAGCAAAGCAAAAAAAATTTTTTTTGAATGAAATGCGTCACGGGCTGTCTAGCTCAATGCCGTGGCACAATTGAATTCTGTCTTTCTGTGACACGTTGGCCCTCTCAAAGCTTAAGCGTGTCACGACAGGACACTTGGCCGTTCAGAGTAAGGCCGAAATGAAAAATGGACATTAAAGATGACAAGGGCGCGAGAAAAGAGCGCGATCGTCATAAACCATAGCCGCGCCTCGTTTTCTAGCAATCTGTATAAATAGCCCTTTCATCCTCGTAGCTGAAATAAAGGTCCAGACCGTCTTTTAATCGTGATTCGTAGTCTTCATTTTGTTTTTTATTTTATTTTTATTTTTCTTTGACGGAGACCCCCCACTACAGCGGGTCCGTCTTGAGCAGTGGGTCATAATACTGTAGTTTACGCCATGATGCAAGTTTCATTGGCGGGCGAGCAGGATGTACTGTAAAAAAATTTCTGGAGGAACAGCAGGCTGCCAAAATCATAAAAACAGCATTTTTCGTTTTCCAAAAGCAAATGTGTCACTTTCTTTGTACATACAGTACAGTACAGTAGCAGCGCGATGCTGCAAGCATTGACAAGCAAGTGACAGCGGCACGGCGGCGCGCATCACGTGTACGTATGCCCACCCCCGAGTTCCGACCGTCTCTAAGGCTACAGTATTCTGCCTCCTGCTGGGTGTATTGTGCCCTCTTGTTATCATAATACAGTAGTGACCATTTTCTGGAACCAGAAATACTAGAACTCGCAGCCCCCTTTTTTCTCGGCGCGTGTCAGATTTATCCACTGAGCACGAATATGGACGGATCAAATATCGCATTTGTGGAACTGTGTGATAAAATCCAAGCAGATGCAAAAATGAAGAAAATCCAAATTTGGATTCAATTTTCATCGTCCACAGCCTAGATTCAAGATGTGTGGGGCGTGTGGCACGTAAAAAGAAAGACAGGAACAAAGTGTGGCCTTGCGTTTCAAACGGGCGACATTTCATTTCGCTGGACGACGCCTGGAACGTGTCGAAACAAATGAAACATCCGTGCGCGCGCCTGCGTCGTCCCCATGACTTTCTTGATGTGGGTGACGTACATGTCTAAACTCTGACAGGGCGCTCTGCGGAGTCTGCTCACATAAAAGGTTCATAGAAAGCTGTAGCCGCATGGATCACCGAATGCGAAGAACTTTTTTTTTTTTTTTTTTTTTTTTTCATGCCAGAGCCCAATAGCAGCAGCTGGGCGGAGCGGCACGCTGCATAAATTCTGAAACGCTGGTCCAGCATCCTTTTTTTTTTTCCTTCTTTTTGTCTCAGTATTTTTTTTTGTTGTTGCTCCCTGCTTATTTCTTGTCTTTTTTTTTTTTACCTTTTACATATGCATCACGACAGCAGGCTACCAATGTTGCCCACCGAGCAGCATGCAAGTCTGTCTGCGCAACGCATTCAGCGAACACGGAGTTCAACGAGCACGCGGCTGAAACGACCGCCTTTAGCGACAATTGCCGCCGGGACGACGTCATCAGGCGCGCCGTCGTCCAGACGGTTGTCATTGCGGCTCCCTCCATCGCCTGAAATGATCCGTGTCCCTCAACCAGCTCGGCAGCAAAGTTTGCCTGTGGCAACCTGTGCCAAGCAAGACAAACGCCGGCGAAATCACAGTCTTTTGTCACTTTCGGGGTGCGCGGCGCCTGTCGCGCAGCCAATTCACGCCTCGGCACAATCGTCTCCCATGGCGTCGCCGTACGTGTCGTCACGCGTTCTTTTAGGGAGCCTTCACACAAGCACGAATGCGCCGTCTCTCAAGGTGTCGTCGTCGGCTTTGTGTTCATCGTCGTTTCTCTCGGCATCTGCCGCAGCAACAACTCCGTCGTCATCTTGTGCAACCCCGAGTTTTTCACCCTTGTCATGCACCTCCACTTACTGGCAGCAAGTCGCCGCTAGGGCCTCCGCACCACCATTGTCGCCGCCCGTCTCACCACATTCTTCCCACGCTCTCTACCCACACGACACACACGGACATGGCATTGGCGAGGACGAAGGCAACAACAGCAGTACGGACGATAACGACGATGACGCCGCGTCGTATTTCTCGCTTCACCGGCATGAGCACGCCGAGCTCGACGAAGAATATGCACTACTGCGCCAATTCTGCGAGCCGATGTTAAACAGCCTCGTGCGCAGTGCATACGCGCTGCACTTGCCTGCAGTGTACCCCCGACGGCCATCCCTCGCATGCACCACGGCCGCAAATTCGCATGCAGCATTGCACGAAAGCCAACGACGCGCCATTGCCAGCCGTCGCAGCATGTCCTCTGGCAGTCTGCCATCGCCCACATTACTAACACCACGCGATGATGACCACGCGCCTTGGATCACCTCTTTATGGAGCCGCGTCTTGAAAAACGTGGATAGAACACCTTGACATGAGGATGTAATGATTACTATTGTAAATAAATTGGATTTTGGCCGCGTATTTTGCGTTTTTATGACACATTGGTCGAGTGGACCCTGTCTCAAATCGCAAGTGAACGAAGGGTCAAGTGGAAAGACACATGCACACAGTGCTGTTTGCCTGCAATATCGCCGTGGTGACGAAAGTTGCTGCGGTTTATGCAAAAAGTGCAATGAAATCGAGCCTGTGTGACCCGTAGCAGATCGGAAGCGGGTAAAACTTGTGCCAATGAATGACGCCATTGCCAACAAAAAAAAGAAACAAAAAGATCCAGATGATCGGGTACCAAAGCTATTTTTTCTTTGTCATTTTACATTTTACACTATCGGCCATGGTTGCTAAAGAAGAGCAAGACGTTGCGCAAGAGCTGGATGTGATGCTCAGCAAGCTGCAGGGCATGGTGGTCGACCGTAGGTGCCCTGGCAAATAAATAAATAAAAAAAAGGGAGGGGGGATTCCTTTGTTTCACGAGTTTTTTTTAACCTTTTTCTTTTTGCCCCTGCTTTTAGATGTCAAGCAAGGCCAAACCGGCGCGTCCAACGTCGTTCAGCCCCACTCACCCGAGGCTCTTGGCAAGCTGCTTGATCTCTCGTTGCCAGAACAAGCGGGTACCTTGGAAGGTAAGTTGAAAAAAAGAGAAAAAGGTGTGTTTTGCTAACGTTTATGCACGTTTTTTTTAGACACGTTTGGCCTGATCAAGGACACGCTGCGTTACAGCGTGAACACGTGGAACCCGCGGTTCCTGGACAAGCTGTATGCCGGGACAAATCCCATTGGCGTGGTTTCCGAGGTGCTGCTTGCGATTTTAAATGGCAACGGGCACGTGTACCATTGTTCGCCGGTGGTGAGCCTGATGGAGGTGGCGGTGACCAAAGCGACGGCGCAGCTGTTGCGCTTGGGCGAGGAAGCGAGTGGCCTGTTTTGCGCAGGCGGATCAGCATCTAATCTGCTGGCCATGGTCACGGCAAGGAACAAGCTGTTTCCATCTATCAAGACGGATGGCTACTTTCCGCGTCCCATGAACCCCGACGCGCCCTACGGCATCCTCACCGTGTTCACCTCTACACACAGCCATTATAGCATCGACAAGGCTGCGCAGGTCTTGGGCATTGGTCTGAATCATATCGTCAAGGTGCCCACGGACGCTGTTGGCCGCATGGATGTGCAGGAGCTTGGTAAGAACAAACGAGCAGCATTTTAGAGTAACAAAATAGAGCCAAAGGAGGCTTTCTTTTGACTCTTTTTTCTTTTTTTTCTCATTTTTTTTTCTGTGTTTGTGCGGCAGAGCGCCTGCTCCAGGCGTCAGTGGACCGCGGTGAGACCCCCTTCTTTATCAATGCGACGAGTGGCACCACTGTTTTGGTGAGACAATGTGCAATTTTTGTAAATAGAGTGCGACTGACCCTAAGCTTTGTATGATTTAGGGCGCGTTTGATCCTCTCGATCGAATTGCACACGTGGCTCAACGCTTTGGCTGCTGGTTACACGCCGATGGCTCTTGGGGTGGCTCGGCTGTGTTCTCAAAGGCGGTCGTCGAGCAAACAGATTACTTTAATGGCTCGCATTTGGTAAAGCAGCAAGAAAAAGCGATGAAACAAAGGCCATTAACGTGCTTTTTGTGTGCATTTAGGTGGACTCATTTACGTTGAACCCGCACAAGTTGCTTGGTGTGCCGCTGCAATGCTCGATGTTGCTGACAAAGAAGGGTCATCAGACGTTTGTGGCGGCCAATTCGTTGCGTGCGGATTATTTGTTCCACGGCAACGACTACGACCTTGGCGCTGGCACCATTGGCTGTGGGAGACGGCTGGACGCACTCAAGGTGTTTCTTGCGTGGCGGTTTTACGGGCATGAAGGACTTGGATGGCGCGTGGACCGCGCGTTGGCAACGACACAGGCATTTACGCAACATTTGCGGAAGCGACGCGGTTTCCACCTGGTGCGTGACCCATGCCCATTCGTCCAGGTGTGCTTTTGGTACTTGCCGGAGCACATGGATTGGGAAGCGTGGCGCCTCGAGGGCTCGTACAAGCAAAAAGTCGCCCAAGTGACTAAAACAATCCACACGCGCGTCAATCAATCCGGGGCGTTCCTTGTCGATCGCGCGCCACTCGTCGATGAGCCAGACTTTTTCCGCCTCGTGATCAACGCGCCCACCGTCTCGCTGGAACGCGATCTTGTCCCGCTTTTAGACATGATAGAAACAATTGGCAACGAATTGGCAAAATAAAATGAAATGAATCACTCCCCCTCTTCGGCTCCCGTACAAATCGCAATTGGTCATCCCCAGCCTCTTTCTCCCGTTCCCCCCCCCCCATTCTTTTTTTTTTTTTTCAATAATATGATTGTGTTTCATTGGCATCATGAATGATTGGGCCCCATCACATTGTTTGCAAATGTAGGACAAAGCTTTTTTTTTTTGGCTTTCATGGCTGACAATTGAAGGTCGGGTCGCACAAAGACTCGCTCGGGATTCTGCGCGCAAAAAAAAAAAAAAAAAAAAAAGAAATAAGCTTCTCATTCCCTTTGTGTGGGATGGGTTCTCCACAAAAGGGCTCACTCCCATTTTTTTCACGGCGCCCTTTGGCCTCCGCAAACCTTAAAAAGTGCGATCAAACATCTTCTGCTTTATTTTTTCTTTTCTTTGTTCTTTTTCTCTTCCTTTTGCATTCAGTCACTTTCTTTCTCCACCCCTTTTTCTTTGAATTTTTTTTCATTTTTGCCTCGTTGTCCCTCCTTTTTCAGCGTTGATTCCGTGCAGCTCGACCCTGCACACCCTATTGACCTTCACACACTCGTCTTTTCTCGTCGTTTATTACCAACATGAGCAAAGAGGCCAGTGCGCCTATGCTTGTGTGCCGTGTGCAAGCCTTGTATCCCTACACGGCCCAAGATGGCTCGTCCTTGTCTTTTGAACGCGGCGATATCATTGACGTCTTGTCACAGCTGCCATCGGGCTGGTGGGACGGCTAGTAAGTCGCCCTGCTTTTACTTTTTTACCCATTGGCTCAATTTTTTTTTTTTTTTTTTGTTTCAAGCTGCAAAGGCACGCGAGGCTGGTTCCCAAGCAATTACACCAAAGTCATCCAAGAAGACCCGTCGTCGCAAGATACCACAGCCAGCGTAAATTTGCAGAATTAGCGTAAACGATGAAAAGGAGCTCATTTTTTTTTCGCTTTGCCCTCCCTCCCCCCTTTTTCCTTTTTTCCTTTGCTTTTGTGCTTTACAGACGGATCTCCCTGCGGCAGAGCACCGCGACGACATGGACATTCCACGGCCATTACCTCCACAACTCCAATTGTCACCCACAGAAGCACCATCACGCCAGCTGTTTGACGATAATCTCGACAATGCTTCCATATCGTCATCCAATTTGACCACCGACGTCAAACGTGATCATCCACCACCACTCGATGACGATTCTCGACCAGCCACGGACCCTCTCATGGTCGATGACAGCCTCGCAAGTGACTCGGATCAGAAATCATACATGGACTCGCGCAATGGCTCCGTGGACGACCCATCAAGGGTTTACACAGCCGACGCCAATGCCACGGGAGGCAACAATTATGACAATGACTGGCTCGAAAATGACCAACGACAGGTAAAACAAAAAAAAGAGGGAAAAGCTAATTTGAATGTGACGGGATACAAAAAAAAAAAAAGTCAAACGGTGAGGGACATTGTGTTACGACGTTGAATTGAAATGCGCGTGCACGGGTGTCACAGCCCAAGCATCAAGGCAAAAAAAAAATAAAATAAAAAAAAAGTGCAAGAATGGACGGAAACGACAAAAAAAAAAAAAAGAGGAAAAGAGCAAAAAGGAATGGTTTGGATGGTGAGTGTGTGTGGCAAGGAAAAAAAAAAGTGCATGGGCCGCTCATGCACGCTCTTTTTTTATTTTTCCTTGTGTAGCTCCCAGCACCGTGGATCCGTCGATCATTGCCACAGGGTGGCACTTGCTTTTACAACATGAACACGCACGAAATTGCTTGGGACATCAATGACATCCGACGGGAACGTGCACGTGAATCCTCGGTAAGGCAACTGAAAAAGAGAGTGTTGGGGGGGGGGGGCGGGCGGGGTTAAGCATCAGCCCCGCCACATTTTCTTATTCTTGTTCCTTAATTTTTTTTTTTTTTTTTTTTTTTTTTTTACCATTTTTCTGATTTTAGATTGATTCAGCGACGTCTAGCCGCAAAGGGTCATTGGATGTGCCGCGTCCCCATCCTCGATCACCAGCGCGGCGTATGTCCGCGCGGCGCGGGTCTGTCATTAGCAACAACGAGCCATTGACGTGGAAAAAGTTGTCGATCCACATTGCATTGGCGATCCACAACCTTAATATCGTATCGCGAAATGGCAACAACACGGGCGACTCCCATCACACGCCGCCACAGGTGCATTATGACGACTACACGTCATCCATTGTCGACGCGATCCGCCTCATGCTGCTCGCGAGCGGAACCGTGGACAAGGACGATGTGTCGCTCCGAGCGCATCCCACCCTAAAGGCGCATCACCGCACCATGATGGCTGCACTGTCCAAGTTGATCTTGTCCACGCAGTCTTGTTCCAATGCGTTTTCGAAAAATGCCATGGCAAAGATGCTCGCCGATGGCAACGAGCTGCTTATGGCCACGCGCAATTTCATCAGCACGTGCGAGGCAATCCCCATTCCCGTCCATCACATCGACCCGCAGCTCCTCGACCACGCAAAGCAGACGAATTCGCTCAGGTACACCATGGATGGCGAGCTCGCCGAGAATATCGAGGCATACGGCAACAACATTCAAGAATCCATTGACAGCATGATTGCAGGCATCGACAGGTACCAGCAATTGCAGCAAAAGGACGACGACAATGCCACGAAATCCGCAAAAGGCAAGGAAATCGCGTCCAATGCAGTTCCTCCTGTTTCGGATCCCGCCATGCCCAATTCGTCCGATTTGGTCGCGTTTTCGTCGTCGCTCTTTAGTCAATTCCGCAGCTTTGGCAATCAGATTGGTCAATTCGACGCCATCTTTGACGAAATCAATTACACCGGATTTCCGACGCAAGAATTGCAGGAATTACGCGACGCGCGGTCCTTATTGCTCACTTTACTCGGCTCGCTCTTTTGTAACATGCAAGCGTTGACCAGCGAGGCCGCCGACGCGTCTGGTATCCTGGGCACCCTCAGAGGCATTGGAAACGACATGAAAAACACCATTGACACGGTTTGCGCATGCATCGACCGCCTGGCCTTTGATCCGGCGCTCAAACACGTGACACTGCAGCAACAGCAGCATCAACAACAGCAAGGTACGGCCATGCGAACGTCGATTCTCACGTCACCACCATCTGCTGCCAAGCCACGCATCACATCATCCATTGGGTCGGCGTCTCTTCATGGATCGCAGCGAATTGACCGCGACAGCAGCATCACCACGACAAACACGACAATTGACGAGGATGATGAGAATGGCGATGACAATGAAAGCTATTACACGGATGTCCAGACCAATTACAGCAGCAGCCACCATGGCGGCCCTGGCACGGCGACCACTGGCGACTTGCCCGAGGATCTCGAATTGACAGGCCAATTGGTGGCGCAGCAACCACCACGTCAATCCACTGCGAAACTCAAGCAATTCTTTGGCGATGATATTCCCGAGCACATGGCCATGCCGCCACCTTTACCTTCAGGCATCAATGGCGCTCCTGGCAGCGGCGGTGCTGTTGGCAATGCTGGTAATGCACCTGGCAATGCGCCCGGCGGAGCCAATGCCTCGGGAAGCAACGCGAATACCGCAGAATTGCACGATTCGAATCTCCAGGACAAAGATCGGCCGTGGTATCTGCAATACGACTACAAGCCGAGCGAAATCGTGTTCAACATGGAGGGCAGCGTCAAGGGAGCCACGCTCGAGGCCCTCGTTGTCCGTCTTACCCTGCACGATTATCTCGACATGAATTTCATCAACACTTTTTTGCTTACGTATCGCTCGTTTTGTACTTCCATGCAACTCCTCAAATGCCTTGAGCAACGCTACATGATCCAGCAGCCAACTGGCCTGACCCCGGACCAGATCGAGGTCTGGACAAACAAAAAATTGAAATTGATTCGTTTGCGCGTCTTTAATGTGCTCAAGACCTGGCTCGAAATGGCCTACAACAACGAGGACGACACCGACGTTCTTGACGAGCTAGAACGGTTCACCACCACGACCATTCGCAGCACGTTGCGGTTCTCTGCCGAGCAACTCGAGCGTTTAATCGCAAAACGCCGTGAATCCGCAAATGACACGCTCAAAAAGATGGTTCTGACTTTGCCCACGTCGCCGCCGCTCCCCATCTTGCCGCGCAATCGCAAGAAATTCCGCTTGCTCGATCTCGATCCCTTGGAAGTCGCGCGCCAAATGACCATCATGGATTTTAAACTGTACAGCGCCATCCGCCCCGTCGAGTGCCTCAACAAGGCCTGGTCGCGCGACGACGACGAGCAGAGCAGCACCATTGCCACCAACATCCGCGCATCCATCGAATATTGCAACCAGGTCACCTCATGGGTCTCGGATGCCATCCTCAGCCAGCACGAGGTCAAAAAGCGCGTCACCCTCATCAAGTTTTGGGTCCAGGTTGCTGAGGTACGTAAAAAGAGGGCAAGAGAAAGGGGAATAAAAGGGAGGGGGGAAGACAAAAAGAACGCGTCGCGTCACAATTGACTGATTTTCCCTCTTTTTTTCTTTTTTTTCACAGCGCTGCCGACAGCTTAACAATTTCAACACATGTATGGCCATCCTGTCAGCATTTGACAACAGCGCCGTCGGTCGCTTAAAGCGCACGTGGGAGCTCGTGGGCACGCGCACTTCGCAGGTGCTGTCCAACATCCGCCGCCTCATGGGCGCCAATCGCAATTTCACCGAATACCGCGCCATCATCCACTCCATCAACCCGCCATGCATCCCCTTCCTCGGCATCTACCTGCAGGATCTCACATTCATCGAGGATGGCAACTCAGACTACCTAAAAACGTCAAAACACCTCATCAACTTTGCAAAACGCGCAAAAACAGCCGAGGTCATCCGCGAAATCCAGCAATATCAATCGACCTACTACCAGCTCACCAGCGTCGATGAGCTGCAAAACTTTATTCAGACCAATTTGCAGTCAACACGCGACGAAGAGGCGCTTTACTCGGAAAGTCTCCGTTTGGAGCCAAGGTGCGTTCAAAAAAAAAAAAAAAAATAGAGAAAGAGAGAGAGAGGATGCATTTTGACTGACATTTATCCTTTTTTTCTTCTAGGGAGCGCGAGGACGAAAAAATCACGCGTCTATTACAAGAATCTGGATTCTTGTAGAGCAATTCGTCCTGTTTGTCACTTTTTTTTGTTACTTTTAGAGTGCCCTTGCCATCTTGCCGCCACCCCCTTTCTTCTCATCACTGAAGTACACACACACACACAAAAAAAGCTAATAATGCTTTATTCCCGTGCGAAATAAAAAGTCTTTGCCAGCCATCATCACACAATGCAATTTTGAGCGGGCACCAATTTTTTTTCCCACTGGCAGGTTTTTTTTTTTTTTTTTTTTTTTTTGTTGTTGTTGTTGTCATGTGTTTTCCTTGTCAAAACATCAAGTTGCACACGAATTCACTTTGAATGAAAAAGGCCATCCTTTCGCCCCCGATCCGTCGTTCCCCCCTTTTTTTTTCACTTGGTTGTTTCTAGCCACATTGCTGCCATAACGATGCCCATTATTATTGGCCAGGCCAAACATGACGAGGTCAAGGCGTGCTTATTGAGGGCACGTCAATGGTTCAAACGGGACGCCAATGTGGTGTGAGCATCGGCATGGTTGCCAACGTACGACGCAAACATGGCCATCCAAAGACACACGAGCGATCCAAAAAAAAAATCAGCGCAGCAACAATAGAAAAAATCAACAATCTTCTTGGCCAAGGCATGAAGATAGCTTAAGTGGCTGCGGAATGCAATGTCAGTCGATGTACTGTATGTACAGTCTCGAATTATCGAGTGCACCGTGGTAGCACACTCGCATACTTCAGCGACGTCAAAATGCAACAGGCCATAAAGCTCCTTTTGCACGGCAACTCTCTGGCAAAAACAGCTCAAATCTGACAGCAACGATCGTCAAAGTCATGAAATTCCTCAATTATATCCATTCCCCTGGTGAGAAAAAGCAGTACGACCCAGACAAAATTCAACAGATCCAAAGGCAGCTCTTGGCAGGCGATCCGCCCACAAAGATTGTGAAGATTGCAAAGTTGCGTTTTGTTTGGTCAAAACGGTGAAAAGAAAACTGGGCATTGACAATCGTTCAATGAGCAACCGCACAATTGACAAGATCACACGGTGCATTGCCGCGGACATGTCGTCAGCCATAGCAGCCGAAGCGTTTGGCACAAAAGCCCCGGCAATACGAAAATTATGCAAAACACGCAACATCCCGCTCTGTAACCCATTGCGCATCACCCCAGCCGTAAAGGGAAAAAATGAAAAAGCACCTTGAGCAAGGCGAGATCTGTATTGCTGTGGCTAGAGCATGCGGCGTCTTCGAATCCAGTGTGCGCGAATTTAAAAGAAGGGCCAACATCGCCAGATCGCCTGCAAAAAAGTCTCAATTCGGTTCGTTCACCCGTGCTTAAGCGCCCGTGACAGCGTGCAAAAAGGAACAGGTCACCCACCCAGGGTTCAGCGAGACTACCAATGCAACGTGGACGCACATTGAGTTGTTAGACGCAATCACTTTTTGCATTACTATTTGACGCGTTGCCCCCCTTTTTTTTCTTTCGTATTTATCAATAAATATCACATTTACATCCTGTCCCTCTTTTTATATTTAAAAAGGCACCACGCGACTAGACGTCAGGCGCGTAAATGCAACATTTTGCTATTTCGTTCATACCTCAACGACTTTTCCTGTTTAGACCAAGCAAAGCAAAAACCATTCTAGAGAGACGATCTCGAGCAACGTTTTGCCCGTGCTTATTATATGCTTATGATCTGTTATAAAATTGACGTCAACACGCGCATTTAAGAAAATGGCTAAATTTGATACTGCTCGAGGAAAATAAAGTACAAAAAATCTTAAAATTCTGGTTTCATACGAATTGGAAAGCTAGAAAACCGAGTGAGACTCAATGAGGAGTGATTAGATATCCTTGCGGATACACTATTTGCAAATCAAAGATTTGCCATGGCGAGCCCCCAAAACCAAAAATTAAAAATCAGGTCTCCAGAATTGCGCCAAACTTACACATAAGAAAGAATGTGTATTGTAACCACGGAAAATGCAAAGAGCGAGCGAGATCTATCTGTTCGTTCGCGAGCAATGAGCAATTTTTGTTAAAATTTCAACAGCGAATTTCACGGGGAAAACGCGCTCATAGAGCCGCGCCGACTCGTCCATCAGAAAGAGACAGTTCATGTGCATGTTTCACGAGGGTCAGGCATGTTATAATCCGAAGTTTGACGCACTTTATGACGCGCCGAAAATTGCATATGGTTCTAAAACCGCGTCAAAAATGCCACAAAGCCGCTTTTTTCGTAGATCACCAATATCCGCTATATAGCAAGCCACAGTCTTTCTGATGGTGCGCGTTTCTCGGAGATACAGTCATTTTTCGTTGAGATGACCTTGAGGCGAAAAAAAGAGGCAAATAGGATACTACGCGGAAACGAGTCAATGGACGGCCTGCTTTTTATTTGATTTTCGTCGGTGAATGCTGTGCATTTATCTTGTAGTTAAATAGCGTGGTGATCTGAGGACTCAATTTTCATTGATTTCAAATCAACGACTGTGCCCCTTAGAAGTTTCGCAGTTTTGAAAATGGTCATTTGCGGGCGATCGAGCATCTGCGGCACCCTCCTATTGATGCCTGTGCACAATTTGGCTGCTCACTTTTCAGAAAACAATATAAAAAGTCAAGATGATTCAAGTCGCTGATAAGGCCTCTCGAAAAAAGGCAACATTTGCATAGTTATGTAGCCAACAGACTTTTGAACATCATAAAGCTTCGCGTCAAGTGGCAAAACGATGCCAAACGATGCCGTTTTGTTTTGGATTTTTCAAAGAATCAATCCATTGGCGTGCTGGTGTCCAAAAATGCAAAAAAAAAAAAAAGAAATTTGCTATTTTATGAATGAGATCGCCGTCAGTTTACGCGGCACTCATTCAGAGCAGATTTGAACGTGACGCATTTGCGATGCACGTTTCAATGCTGAAACTGGGGTAGCGCGATGGCGCTCTTTGAAACGAAAACGCCATCATTTTCGCCACCGTCACCCCCTTTTTTTTTTATTTTTATTTTGTGTTTTCTTTTCCGTTGCCCTCTTTCAGTATCCATGTATTCTGCCCCTAGCCAAGAAAAACGTGACAAGGTGAAGGCGTGCTTGCTGAGTGGCATGTCTATGAAGAAAACGGCGAAATACTGTAATGTGGGCTATTATTTTGTGGCCCACGAGCAACGCAAGCACAATATTCCCAAGACGCACGAAACCTTCAAAAAGTGCGCCCCATCGACGATCAAAAAAATCAAAAAGCTTCTTGCCGAGGGAAAGACGCTTGCATATATCGCAAAAACATGCCGTGTCAGCCCTTTTACAGCGGCAAATTATCGATTTCAATCGGCCATGCCAAGGTCATACAGGGGGAGACTCAGCAACACCCAAAAGCAGCGTATTTCACAGCTCCTTTTGGACGGCGTCTCCGAGACTGAAATATCTCGCATCTGCAAGACAAAAGTGGAAACGGTCAAAAACATTAAAATCGCCAACAGCATCGATTCCCTTGACAAGATCAAAAGCAAGCTCCTTGCTGGCGAGTCGTTCAAAAAGATATCGACGGACTGCAACATCCCGGTCTACATGCTCAAAATGGCGAAAAAAAAGTTTGGCATCGACGATCATCGTTCAATCAGCGACAACAAAATTGCCAAGGTTATGGAGTGCCTGGCCAGTGGGATGTCGGTAAGAATGGCGGCCAAAGCGTCTGGCATGAGCGTGTTTACCGCTCGAAAAATATGCGAAAAACGCAAGATTCCGATCTCCGACCCAAGTACCATCCCGTCAAGCACAAAGCAAGAAATGAAAAGACGCCTGGAGCACGGCGAGCATCCGTTGGATGTGGCTGCAGCATGTAATGTCTCTTTGACCAGCGTGAGGCGCTTCCAAAAAACAGCCCAGGTCGTCCTTCCGAAAAAGCGACAACCACCGTCTAAAAATCTCGATCCGTCTTGCTCAGCCAAAGCCAGATTTTCAAAAATGACAGAGCTCGAAAAACAAAAGATGACGCGCCTTCTGCTCAGTGGGAAGACAAATAGCCAAGTGGCAGCCGCCTGTGGCCGCTCTATTTCAACCGTGGGCAATTTACGACATGAATTGCAACTGCCCAGACCACCAGGTGTATGCGAGCCCAAGCTGGACAAGATCAAAAGGTTCCTTGCCGAGGGTGAGAGCCCGTCAAGCATAGCCGACCAATGCGGCCTGACCATTATGACGATCAATCGCGTAATAAAATGGCTCAACATCCATGGACAACCCGTGATCAAGGAGGAACAACTCGAATCTCTGGCTCTATTCGCAGAAAATGCATCTGGGAGCTCATCTGCCAGTTCGTCGTTCAAGCATATCGAGTTTTTAGACGAAATCCCTTTTTGCATTCTTATTTGACGCGTTGTCCTTTTTTTTTTTTCCTTTTGTTTCTATCCATAAATATTGCACTTTGCATCCTGTCCCTCTTTTTACTTTTAAAAAGGAAGCACGTGACTAGACGTCAGGCGCGAAAATGCAGCGTTTTGCTATTTTGTTCAATCCTCCTCATCAACTTGCTGTGTTTAGACCAAGCAAATACACCATTCCAGGGAGACGTTTTCGCGTAACATTTGGCCTATGCTAGCGTGCTTGTGACCTGACGTAAAAATGACGTCAAAACGATTATTTGAAAAAATGGCTAAATTTGATATTGCTCGAGGAAAACAAAGCACTAAACGGTCGCTAAAACCCATTTTTATACATTTGAGACATCCGGGACACTGGGCTAGATTCGATTCAAAGCTGCTCAAGTTTACGGACGCGTCGTGCACAAAAGAAAATTTATTAACAACCAAGTAAGCTCCTAAATCAAAAATAAAAATCAAGTCTTCAGAGCTGCATCAAATTTTAAACACAAAGAATGAATAGTGGTCATAGCGCTTTGGCGTTTTAAGATTTTTTGTTGCAAATTTTGCACTGAACCCGATGCAGCTGCTTTTGAGTGAGATTAACCAAGAGGATGGTGAGATTACAGTAATGCAAAATAGGACGAATTTTGCGTTTTTGGAATTTGCAGGTTCAAAAAAAATCGGGCGCATCCATCCAGCACATAGGCTTTAGTTCATGCCAGGACGCGTCTGTCGTTGGCGGGAAGTAAGGCTGTAAATTTTTCTCTGGAGGCACAGCAGGCTCTCAAAGTCCGGAAAACTGACTTTTTTTGTTTTCCAAAGGCAAACGTGTGTAATTTTTGTGCAGTATATCATAGAGCGACGTTGCAGGAATCGTAGCGAAGGCGCGTGTCAAGAAGTGCACCTATGATAGCACCTTGGAATGCGGTGCGCAGCAGTGGCACTGGCCTAGTTAAAAAGGAATGCAAAATGAACGTAAAAATGCAAAAATCCGTTTCTCCATACAGCATCACGTATCTTTTTGTGTGCGGTACCGACGTATTGATGCCAACAAGGTGTGCTGTGCCCCTGTGCGCAGCTGGGGAAAATCGAAAATACTCTAAAAAGCTCAAAATGGCCATTGTTTAAGGCATCAGATGGCATGCATGCAACAAAATTATATCTGATGATGCATTTCATATTGTGATTTGCCGTGTGCAAAGCGGGAGAGTTGTCTCGCTGACTGGAGATGTGTGCATCCTACATCATGAAATACAAAAAAAAAAAAAGCACTTAAAATCGGACCCTCAATAACCATTACATACATTCTTCTTGAAATTACACAATACGTGGATGCAAACGACAAAATGGTTAGTGTAAATCCGCCCCATGATGCACCTTGCATAAAAGTGAAGACCAGCGGGTGGGCAAAAACGCGTGCTGACGGCGCTCTTTGAAACAAAACGCCATTATTTCGTCCCCCGACCCTCCCCCTTTTTTTGTTTTTCTTTTCTTCTTGCCCACTTTCTTTTTTTTTCCCAGCCACTTTTTTTGTCGCATCTATGAAACTTGACCAAGCTAAACGTGACGAGATAAGGGCATGTTTGTTGAGTGGCATGCCAATGAAGCAAACGGCGCGCCAATGTGGTGTGAATTACCCCGTGGTGTCCAGAGAGCGACGCATCCACAACCTTCCACTGATAATTGGGGGTCCCAACAAGAAAATAAGCGAATCAAAGATTGAAGAAATCAACGCACTTGTTGCCCAGGGAAAAACGATTGTCCAGATAGCCGCGGCATGCAATGTGAGCACGAGCACTGTCGCAAGATACCGATTAAAATGCGATGTCCCCAAGCCAACCAATACACCAATCAGCGAGGAAAAAAAGAAACGAATCATACAGCTTCTTTTGGACGGCGTCTCCGTGGCGGAAACAGCAAGCATGAACGGCATTTCATTTGGCACCGTTCAAAGATTGAAATTTCTAAATGACGTCTCGCTCCCTGGCGAGGAAAGGATGTACGACCCAAACACGGTCAAAATGATCCAAGAGCAGATCCTAGCGCTCCCTCCTGGCGATGCATCAGACAAGAAGATTGCTGTGGATTGCGACACCACGGTCACGTTCGTCAAACTGGTGAAAAAAAAGATGGGCATTTGTGATCATAAAATCAGAAAAGACAAGGTAGAAAAGGTTGTGCAGTGCATGACCAAGAGGATGTCGGCAGACGCAGCAGCCAAAGAGTGTGGCGTCAGCGTTCAATCCGTACGAAATATATGCAAGGAACGAAACATCGAGATCCCCAACCCACGGTTCAAGTACATCTCGCCGGCCGCAAAGGAAACAATGAAAAAACGCCTTGAGCAAGGCCACTCCGCGTCTGCTGTGGCAAGAACATTCGGCATCACGAAAGTCCGCCTCGAAAGAATGCTCAACATCGGCAAATCGCGTTCAAAAAATGTCAATTGCAAGCCTGATTCCCACGAGACACACCGTGAAGGACAAATGAACAAGCGTCTCCTACGCAGTGGAATGTCAGTGAACGAGCATCGCAGCACATCTGCCCGTGTATCTTCCAAGCGCATCAAGTTTGTAAACGAAATCCCCTTTTCCATTCTTATTTGATCAGCTGTCGTCTTTTTTTTTTATTTTTATTTTTTATTCGTTTCTATTCATAAAATATGTAGTATGAATGTTGTACGTCGCATTGTCTCCCTCTTTTTAACTTTGCAAGCAAGCACGATATTACAGTATGATTATCGTCAATTGCGAAAATGCGCCTGTTTTGCTCGTTTGGTCGTACCTCGGCAAATGGACGAATGCAGGACATGCAAAAGCAATTTCCATCCTAAAGAAACGTTCTCGGGCATCGTTATTCATTTATTTTTTTGTGTTTTGAGTGCTCGCGGTCCGACGTGAATTGAGGTTTAATCGCTCATTTTAGGAAAATGGCTGAATTAATTAATGATCGAGGACAGCAAAGCATTATTAACTGCCAAAATTCATCTTCGTGTGAATTGGCAAGCTGGAAACCCGGGTGAGACTCAACGGGGAGCGATCAGAGATGTTTGTAGACGCACTATGCACAAATCAGAAACTTGCCATGGCAAGGCCCCAAAACCAAAATCCAAAAATCAGGTTCCCAGAATTGCATCAAACTTGAACACAGGCATGGTCGCATTGCCAAAACAATAAAACGACAAAAAAAGGAAACAATCCATCATCCCGGTGGCGAGCAATGTGCGATTTTAGATTAAACTTTGCCTGCGAGTTTCTCGTCTAAAAATTACGTTGGAGCCGCGTCGACGCGTCTATTAGCAAGAGACCCCTCGGGTGCAAGATGCTGATGCAAAAAACAAAGCAGGAGTAACCAAGCTGACGCGCTTTCATGACGCGTCAAAATTCATAATAACTTTTGACCCGCGTTAGTTTTGCCAAAAAATCATTTTTTACATTGATCATCAATGTCCACGTATGCAGAAAGCAGACTCTTTCTAATGGTGTGCGTTTCATTGAGATACAGGCAGTTTTCGTTGAGTTGCACTAGAGTCAAAAATAAAGCCTTAAGCGTGTTTTGCGCCAAAACCGCTTGATGGACTACCTTTTTTTATTGCGTTTTTGCCGATGAATGAAGTGTGTTCACGTACGGCGTGAATGGCATGACGATCAGGGGACCGAAATTTTACCATTTTCCATTCCTCGACTGCACACCTTGGAAAATTGGAGGTTTTTGAAAATGGTCATTGCGCGCGATCAAGCTTATGCTGTGTCGGCCTTCTGCTGCTTATATACCATTTGGAAGCTGTTTTTTCGGGAAAAACGATAAAAATCATGAGGCACAACTAGCCGTTGGCAAGATCCTTTGAAAAATGCAATTTTTTCACTTTTTCATCACGAGCGGGTTTTGTAGGAAGCATAGAGCTTTGCTCCAATGAATAAAACAATGAAAAGTGTTGATTCCTTGTTTTGAATGTCTCAAAGACCCGTGTATCAACGGCATGGCGACTGCATAGGGCAAAAAACAATTTTTGCTCCTTTTTTTTAAAGAGGTCGTCTTTGATCACATTGACTTTACGCAAATTAGATATGAGATCGACGCACATGTGATGAGCTTTTGATCCAACCACATTTAAACCCTGCCAGGCACCGCAAGTCGCCACACTGAATAAAAAAAGATCGAATTTTGAAAAGAAAACAGCATAAAAAATCGACCAAAGTAACCGTCACTTGGCGTCCTTCTCTGCCGCGCAACAAAAGGGATTCGAACATCATTTCTTTTATTACAAAGAAATGGTTTGGTAATGATTTGTTTTACTATTTGCTCGATTTTCATATAGTGACATCAAGCGCGCGAAAATTGATGGATGCGGGGCTCTGCGCGTTGAAGAATGGCATTGATCATGGCCTCTGGATCGCGATGCATGAGCCTGGCTGCCTCGCTCGATTGTTCGACGGCCTCGACTCCTCGCGGGATCGTTTCGGACAGAAAAGGTTGAATCGCGTCTGTAAGGGGGGCTTGCTTCTTTTTTGCCTCGGCCAAAGCATTGGCAAGCAGCACAGCGTCCATGACAGCGTGATTGCCACCTAAAAAAATAGGGAGAAATATAATGAGAACCTTTTGTTTTTGCGCGTTTTTCCTGTTTATGCTCATATTCTTTACCTTCACCCCTGTACATCGTCATTGGGTGACACGCGTCGCCAATGACGGTGACGCGTCCGTCGGTTGCCTTTAGAATATCGTGGTTCGGGACGCGCTCGCGGACGGTCAGATGGTGTATTTCCACGCCATTGGCTAGGGACATGTTGCGGACGAGATTTATGATGGGATTGTCGACGACCATTTGTCCGTCAACGAGCCACTGCTTGGCGGTGTTGATCTTTTCTTCGTCTGTGGCGCCAATGGTCTCTTTAGGAACGTCAAAGTTGGAGACGGAGCAAAGGACTTGAAACGGCCTTTCTGGGTGATTCTCGTGGTCGATGTCGTTTAGCGTGCTGAAGACGCACGTGCCACGGCCGTAGCCCATGCAGACCTGTGAGTACATTTTCTCGACGGGGTCCCACTCGGCTGCAGACACCCAGCGAACGCAAACAAGCACCTCGACAGGGTTTACGATGGTTTCTTTGGCAAACACCTCGTTGCCAAGGAGCTGCTCGCATACCTTGGAACGCACACCATCGGCACCAACGAGCATGGCACCGCGCACCGTGGTGCCATCGTCAAAACGCGCTTCGACGCCGTCGTTGCCGTCCAAAAGCGTGTAGCCCTCCAATCGCTTGCCCCACACAATGTCGTCCTTGTCCAAATTGTCGATGAGCCAGCTGCGGAAGCGGCGACGATTGATGCGGTACGATAATGGCTCGCCCTCGGGCTTGACGGGTGGCAATTGCACCACTTTTTCGCCTGTGGCAAAGTCGATGATGGTGAAAATTGACGCGTCAGGGTGCGCCACGTCCACGACGGCCGTGCGCGGCATCGCGGCAATCTGCGCGTCCGAGAGAACACGCTTCAGCCAATGCCAGCCAAAGTGCATGCTGATGGACCACCCTTGCAGCCGCCCATCCGCCTGCGCGTCGCGTTCAAATAGTTGGAATGGGATTCCGTGGTGCTTGAGAGAAACCGCGAGAGACAGACCAGCGAGACCACCGCCAATGATGATGACTTTGTCCATTTTTGTATTGAAAAAAAAAGGAAAGAAAATGTAAAATGTGTGCTGAAACGCGAGAAAAACAAAATGAGAGTGAGTGGGCGGGCATCATTAAATACAATTTGTGATCCCCGCCATGTTCCTTGATCATTTGATTCATCCGAGCACTGGCATATGCGGTGGCAAGAGAAGCGGGGACGAGAGATTTCGGGCGTCAGCTGATGCATTTGACTCAAATTTAGCGCCAAGCCTTTGTTGCCAATGGTCGGTCTAGGCGTTCCGGGATTGCCGATTTATTTCATTCAAAAACTGCAGGGATGCCCATGATGGGGATGCACAAAGCCTCCCTTTGTCCTTATCCCATTCTTTTGGGCACCAATGGGCTACCAGTGGGCCACTCGTCTTTGCATATGCTCTTTTCCAAGCGCCCTTTACAGCATACATGCACCGAGCGTCGCCGCAATTCCGCGCAACCCTTCACCGTGCTAATTTTCCTTTGTCATTTCGAGCGAATGGAGTAAAATACGGCGCGGCCATGGTTTTACTTTGCCTTCTCGCCAATGCGCGTGCGCACAACTGGCGGGGTATTGGGCGAAATGATCGACTGATCGAAAACACTAGCGTCTGAGCTAAATTTTTTTTACCACGGTGCCTTGAGGAGCTTAAAAATCAAAAAAATATGCATCATCAAGCTGATGAGAAAGCACAGACCCAGCCCAATTTCTCTTGGATGCCGTCTTGGTTGTTTATGTTGCTGTCGTCATGTCATTGTCCATGCCATTTCAATGGCATTGTAAATAAAGGAAGGGACTCTTCACCTTTTTTTTTTTTTTTTTTTTTTTTTTTTTGCCGTATGGTGATTTGTTTCAAGGGATCGTCGATTTGAGACACTCGGCAAGGCTGGCTGGGTCCGGGTCGGGCGGCCAATCCATGAGTCATCAACAAGGAGCCGGCCAAATTCTCGCTGAAATTTTTTCTTCTGGAATTGTTCTCTTTTTCTCTACTCTTTCTTTCACTTTTTGCTTTCCATCTCGCTTTACTTATAGCCAGCAGCCCCACAGCAGCATAGCAACAACAGACAGCTTCTTTTAAATTTGCTCCCTCGCTTGTTTTCAGCTCAAACACACCACCTCACCGTCATCCATTGCTCTTGGCAATAGCGCCCTCCCTTTTTTTTTCTTTTTTTCCTCCCTTCTCTCTCCTCCCCACTCCCTATTTTTTGTTGCCATTACTCAACAAAGAATCCATTCGTCATCATTGTAAGTAGTGCATGTCAATTGACACATTGGAAACCAAGATTTGCTCATTTCTCGGGGTTTTTCAATCCATAGCTTCTTCAATCATGCCTTTGCTTCCTTCAATTTATGAGGACCAGGTCATTCAAACACCTGGACACTCCGATACGATGCCTCTGAATCCATTTTGTCACCAAGGACGCCTTTATCAAGGCAAGCTCGGTAAAATAAGAGCGCTTTCCATTTTCAAAAGGCATACTTATTTCTTGTTTTTGTCCACAGAACCATCGATTCGCTCGCTTCACTATTATCGAATGTCTGCCGCCGACATGCTTCGATATCAATACCACCACGACGAGGATCAATTGTCGCTTTCGTCGTCTTCACATTCGTCGTCGGCGTCGTCGTCGGCTTCGAATTACAAATCGCGCAAGCCTTCGTACCGGCGTTTGCTGCGTGAGATCCGCCGCTTGCGGTCTGAAAATGCCTCGTTGCACCATAGCGTAAATTTGCTCAGATCCGATTTGCGGCATGAGCAAGAGGGCCGCCAGATTGCCGAGGCGTGCCACCGTAAATATTACGAAGACTCGATCAACACACATACCCAATTAGAGTTGGAAATCCTCGACCAACAGGACAGACTCGTCCAGCTTCAGCAGCAATTGCAAGATACCTCGCCCTTTGGCATGTCCATGCGCGCACGCAACGCATTGGACAATGATGACGACGACACATTGACGCCCGTCGACATGAATGCCGATTTAGTTCATCATTCGCCGCCAATCGTCTGTGATGATGAGGACGAAAACGACGAAAACGATGAAATTGATACCCTAGACGATGGTTCGTGTCTCGCCGCAGCATTGGATCCCGCGTTGGCGTCCGCAGCCACCTCCACCTCGACCAATTCGGATGCGCAAACCGCCATCAAAGCCCATTTCACCGAATTGGCCCGCTCGTACATCCGCCAAGCTCTCGTTTCAAACCTGACCAGCGCTCGCACGAATCTGGAATTGGATGATCTGCTGCTCAAGTATGACCCGTCACCTGACGTTGTCCTGCGCACGCTGTCCACCGCCTTTTTGGAATGGGTCGAGGAGGCCGCCGGCAAGCAACCACTGCAAGCTTCATTCCCGACCATCCAAGACACGTTTTTGCACTTTTGGAAGACCGTGCTCGAGCACCATGTACACAGCGACGACGACGAATTCGTGTTTTTGCAAGCAATTGAGCTGTTTTTGCAGCAGCACCCGATCCCGGCGCTCGTCCCTGAATTCCACCGCATCCTCATCATGCTGTACAAGTATGATATTGTTGATGATGACGCCGTGTCACATTGGTGGCATTCCAACGCCAACAGTCCCTCCACAAGCAGCGCCAGCAGCGTCCATGGCGATGAAGACGACGAAATCGAAAAAGACATCTCGTTGCAACTCCGCAAAGTCACGCAGAAATTTGTAGAGTGGGTCGACGCCAACAATGACAGCGACGACGACGACGATGATGATGATCTCGACGACATTGACCATGATGCCTTGTCTGAAGACGACGACGCGTATGACTCGGTTGATTTTGCGGAAGATGAGCCCGAATCGGATGCCGAAATCGATGTCGACAATGAGCGCTTGCATTGTCCACTGATTGATCGCGCTTTGGACACCGCGTCCCCCACCGCGTCCATGCAAAAGCCCGACGCGCCGAAAAAGAAGAAATCCGTCACCATCGTCGATGCCTAGACGATTTGAAATAGAATGTAAATAGCCTTGTCTTTTTTTTTTTTGCCAATTGACCTCCCCCCTTGGATTGTTTCTTTGTTCCTTCGTCCCTCTTTGTTCTTGTAGACTTTTTTTTATTATTTTGTACCATATTTTACCGCCGTGCTTAATAAAATCGGCTTGCTTCCTTTCCCCCACCATTTTTCACCCACTCAACAATGATTTGCTGGGTATTGGACTCGGCAATACCATTGTCCCCCGGCGAGCCGAGGATTTGGCAAATCCTTGGCCTCCGCGCGTCACATGCCTTTTTTTTTTTTGGCGCCTCCAAAGCCAAGATTTCCCGTTTTCGGATGACGCAAGTGCCAGCTGCCGCTTTGGGTTGATTCGGACCGAGGGTGGGCGCCATGGCCAAAACAAAGAGCCACGTCTCCTCATTGCCGGATTTGGGCCCTACGCGTCAGACAAAATGGATAAATTGCGGCGCCGTGCCACCCTGGACCTTGGCTTTGCACAACAACGGATGAGTAATGACCCAGCTCGGCCCGCTCGCCGCACACACACAAATCAATCAGCAAATGGTGCCCAAATGAATAATCCGGCCTCGGCATCCATTGGCCAAGCTGCCCAGGGTCTCTTGCGTGATCTTGGCTATTTGCTTTGTAAAATTGGCTGCATACGTGGCTTGCCTTTGGCAAAAAAGCAAATCCCTATCTCCCTTGACTACGCCATGGTGGCGCCCTCTTTCTTTTTTTTTTTTTTTTTTTTTGTAAAAAGAGGCCACAAGACACGGTGCCGCAGGCAAATGCATAAAAAAAAGAAAAGAGAAAAGAGCATTGGTGCGTGTGGCGCGCCGCCCTAGGACGCGTCCAATTGCCGCAGGAAAAAAAAAGTGGCAAAGGGTCGGGATTGGGCAGCAAGGGGGGAGGGTGGGGATGGCACAGTTTCCCGATGCCGGCTGAGAAATCACGAAATTTCGGCGTAAAAGTTCCGCAGCAAAAAATTGTTGAGTCATCCCTCCGCCAAATGCACGCCTTGGCTCAGTCAGCGCTCCCCCCATCCGATTTTAGTATATAAAGACACCGTCCTTGGCTTTTTTTTATTCTTTCTTTTAATTGTCTTTTTATACACACACATACACACTTTTATACAAATGCTTTCTGCTTCTTCTCCACAACTCTTCCCCACACAAATGGAACCCATTCACACCTTTTCCTTCCTCGACCGAGGCAAGGCTCTCGGCCAGCAAATGATGCGCTCCAGCCGCAAGCTGTTGTCGCGCCAAGCATCGCGAGAAACGCTGGCGTCCATCTCCAGCTATCAATCCGACTACGACGCAAGCGAGTGGTCGTACCCCACGTCCTCGGCCTCGTCCCTCATCGACTTCTCCATGGAGGACGATGAAGAGAACAACATCATGCAGCAAGAAGAGCAAGAAATCGCTCAATTGTCGGAATCGGACGCCGAGCACCTCGAGATGACCTCCAATGCGACCGAGCAAAACGACATCAGTGCCTCCACACACGCATTGATGCCGCCTACAGCCGCTTTTGCGCACCCTGACCAAGGCTACTCCAATTTTTATCTGAAGCTTGAGAATGGCAACTATCTCGTTCGCGTCCGCAACGCGCAGCGCAAGATCATTGCCACCTACGAGGTCGACGGCAACATGATCTAATCACGCTGTCGTACTTTGATGCCCATTGACCATACCTATACCCTCGTTTTTGTAAATATTCTCATTTCGCTTCAGTTTCCCACCCATTAGTCCTATACCCGACTTTTTAGTTTGTAGTCCTCTCGTCTCTTTTCTCGTCATTATTACATCATTATTATACCATAAAGTGTTCTTGGCTAGGCTGTGCCAGCAAAAAACCAAAGAAAAATAGAACAAAAAGACTTTTTTTATTTTTTCACATGCATCACAAAAAGGCAATCTAGTGTGGTCCGAAACAAAGACGTATCTTGATCTGGTCATCCGCTCCCCCCCCCCGACGACGTCATTGCTTTCGCCGCTTAGGAGTCAGCACGTGAATGGTTGTTTTTTCAGCATCGTGATGATTGTTGGCTGGCCGTTTGACGGTGAGCGTATGAATTGGCGCAGCGTCACCCTTTTTCTTTGGTGCCAAAGTGGTCACGTGGACGGGGGCGCCTGATCCGCCGGCTGGCGCATTGGTGTCTGGACTAGTGCCAAGCGTGGTCACCTCAAATTGGCGCGCGTGCGCTAAACACGCTTTTTTCCACTTTTGCCATGATGACGCATTGGTTGCATCCGAGTCGAATTGAAGGTCCATAAATTCGTTCCACAGATGCGTGTACGTGTCGTCTTCCATGGCATTGTCGTCGTCATTGTCGCCGTCAGACGCGTCGTTTTCTTCATTTTTCGTCTTCAATTCGACGACAAAGATCCCTGTGAGCTTGCCTGCGCCGCATTCCTCGCTGTAGCCAAGCAACGTCCAATAATCGTCGACGGTCAGATCCGGCTGATCGACACTCGCGAGGAATCGCGCCTTGCTGTCGTCTGGAAACCGAGGAATCACGTTTTGTGCGAGTGCGTCGCGTTTGTAGGCGTGGCCATAGTGCCATCGCGTCGGTGTCGAGTCGCCAATGGGTGGACGCGGTTGCCCAATGTCCAGCAACGCCGTCAATTCGTCGTCCACGCCCGGTACGCTCCAAAAACGCGTGCCATCCACACCGTCCAGCACTTGATACCACCATTTCACGAGTTGTCGGTCGCTCAGCACACGTTTGCGCGCATCTTTGGCCGACTGCGCAAACAGGTATTGCGGCTGCGCACGCGCAAACACGTGCACCGTCGTGCCAGCCGGCTGGCTCGCCAAATACGCAAGAACAAGCCGCTTTGTCACGCCACGCGCCGCCGCGTGCCCTGTTGTGTCGATTTTGCTAATGTAAACCGTGCGCCTCGTCGTTTCCTTGCCGTCCTTGCTGTCGTCGCTGCGCCGCACGCTCGTGTATTCAAAGATCTCCAAACCACTCACAAAACACTCGTCGCCATGCGCTACCAAGATCAAACGCTGCGTTTCACGCGTGTCGTCACCCGCTGTGAGTGGCTCCCGAGACGATGCCTTCTTTGTGAGCTGATACACCTTGTATGTACGCGTCTCACCACCAAGCGTCGACAAATATTTCTTCAAACACGACGCCAGCATACGAAAAGGGGACGGAAAACAAAGCAAGTCGGTCTTGGATCATCTTGCGCACCCCCCATTCCTATTATGGCCATTGAAACACCGATTGGTGTCAGTTGGCCCCGGGTTGCTATGGCAACGGGCCTTATTTCTCGTGCGATTGGCTGCAAGTGTGGGAAAAAGAGCTTTCGTCCTCGTGCACTCCATGGTCTTTTTCAAAGCCAATCGTTGTAAATGATTGAAAAAGACGCGTCGCTGTTCCATTTTGGTGATGATCAGCTCTTTTCGTGATGATTAGCCGACATTTGCCACTGCAAGAAGAACGAGGCATTGCGTGCCCATTTTTTTTCTCGATATGATAACATAGACGCTTTTTAAAAAAATCGCGCTGCGCACGACGCGCCCGAGAAAGAAAATTCAAACCCGCCGCTTGTCTTTCTCCTTGTTCACGCCTCCTTTCTCGCCTCTTCTCCTTGCCACTGTCGGGCCAAACATGGCTCCCTTTCTCTCCCCCCCCCTTGCGTGTCCCTGCTTTTTTTTTACGTTAGCGACGCTTCGTTTCCTCCCTCAATAAAAAAGATGATGCAGCTCAATCAGATTTTTGCTTTTTTTGCCTTTTTTTTTCCCCCGCAAAACACGCTCGTGCTCCATCAAGATGTACCGTGCTCAATCTCTTTTTCTCCATGATGGGTCTGTCGTTAATGAAGTGCATCAGTGCGAGATCCATGCGCTCAGGGGCAAGGGATTGCCATGTAATTTGCAAAAATCCAAGGGAAATGAAAAAAGGACACGATTGGCCAAGCTGCATGAGGCTCAGAAAGAAAGAAAAGAGATACGGCGGAGCTTGCTTTTGCTTGGAAAATTCATGCAGATCTATCCCGACTCTAAAAAAAAAATAAAAAAAAAGATGCATTGCTTATAAAAAAGGTGATTGGACTGATTGTTTTGAACCTGTTTTCTGTTGCTCAGTCTCGTTTTCTTCCTTTCTTTCTCTCTCACTTTTTTTTTGTGCCTTATCATGGTGTTTCCAACAGTCTCTTATTCTACGCGCTTGTTGACACGGCCACGGGCATCGCCCATTCCAAGAATTAAAGTAGGCCCACGCCTGGCATGGAACATTTACGACCGAATTGCCGCGTATGACCGTGGATTCCAGCGATATATGCACATGGACTCGAAATTGGCGGCATGGACGAAGCGCGTGCATGCCAAGCCGGGCCCGTCGCCGCCACCATCCATTGCAAGCCTGTCGCGCCGCTCATCGGCATCCTCCGGCGCGTCCTCCACCTTGAGCAGCAAGCTGCTTGCGCGCGCATCATCTTCCCTCCTGTCTCCCCCACCATCACCAGGAATGCACGCTTCCATGCAGCTCCCATCGCCACCCATGCCCAAACCTTCCATGAGCAAGCGAATCGTCGGCGCATTGACAAGCCGCTATCGCTCCACTGTGCCACCGCGGTCCCCATTGCCAGCCAGGTTGCACAGACGCCGCTAAAAAAAAAAAAAAAAAAAAAAAAAGGATGATGAAACCGAAGCAAATAAATAAAAAAAATAAAAAAAAAATAGCTGGTGCGTGGCCCAAACAGTATAATTCGGAGTCTTTAGCATCATCACATGAATTGACCTTGAAAGGGGGGCAGACTTGGTGCATGATCATGATCATGATCGTGTGTCAAATGTGATGGGCCAGGGAAAGGTCAAGTGATTTAGACCTATTTTTTCATCGTTTTCCATCTTTGCTCCAGCACCCGTCCCGCTCTCCACTTAGCTTGGCATCTGGGCTTGCTCATGATCGTGCGTGTCGTCCACATCATCCGGACCTGAGTCAATTGGAATCCCGACGCGGCGACTCAACACATGGAGGGTCCCTGCGTGCCTAGTTTTTTTTTTTATGTCTTGTCTTTTGTTGGCTACTCTTCGCTTTTTCTCTCTTTTCTTCTTTTTCTCTCCTTCTTTTTCATTCGTTTTTGCCTTGCTTCGAGTCATTGCTATTAAGGATGCCAGGTAAAAAAAATCAGTGAATCAGGCCAAAATGGGAATGATGTGAGATGATTGACCGCTTTCTTCTCATCGCCCAGTGGATCTCAACATGATTCCCAGCCCTGCGCTTTCGCCACTGCCAGGCATAGAGGAGCACGAGGCCCATGCGCCCAGCGCGTTTGCCTTGGACCAAGGCTATGATTTTGCCATCAATGAGGTTAGGAATGCAAAAACACGTTTCATGGTCCCATCTAGGGAGCCATTGGAGCATGGGGCAAAAAACGAGAGAGTGGAACAGGATGAAATGGGCACACACCACCTCTTTTTTTTTTTTGACACTCTTTCCCCCCTTTTTTTGGGTTGCATGTGATTCGATCTTTTGTGTAGCCGCCCACAGATCGCCCTGTCCGCATCTATTGCGATGGCATCTTCGATCTCTGTCATTTTGGCCACGCAAAGGCCCTCGAGCAGGCCAAGAAGGCATTCCCAAACGTCTATCTGATGGTGGGAGGTAAAAAAAAAAGAAAAAAAAGTAAAAGTGAAAAAAAGCCAATTCATCATGCCCCATTTCCCTTCCCCCCCTTTTTTTTATTCTGTACTTCTTTTGGGTCAGTATGTAATGACATTGAGACGCATGCACGCAAGGGCAAGACGGTGATGACGGATAGCGAACGATACGAGGCTTTGCGGCACATCAAATGGGTGGACGAGGTGATTCCGGACGCGCCATGGATCGTGACGCAGGCATTTCTCGACGAGCACGCGATTGACTACGTTGCGCACGATGCCGAGCCGTATCAAGGCTCGGGGACCGACGACGTTTACGCATTTGTCAAGGCTCAGGGCCGATTTCTGCCAACACGGCGCACCGAGGGCATCTCGACGTCCGATCTGATCACGCGCATTGTCCGCGACTACGACGCGTACCTGCGGCGTAATTTGAACCGCGGCATGACCGCCAAGGACCTCAACATCTCATACCTCAAGGCCCAACAGCTCAAAACGCGTCAATCGCTCGATGACATGCGCGCACACTGGGTCAGTACGATCCGCGATCATCTGAACGCGTGGCCCAGCCACGACATGATCCTCGGTTTCGCCGCACTCTTTGGCGCAGAGGACATGGTCGAGCAATTCCTCCTCAAACGCGGATTGCGCTCGGGTGGACGCAACACGCCCGTCCAAAGCTGCTCCAGCAGCATCCGCGGCCGCGACGATGACCAAGACGACGCCCCGTTTCCCACCATGCACGAGTCCACCTCCCCGTTACCCAATGCCTCCTAGTAGATGAGTGCAATTAGACGCATTTTTACAGTTGACTAGATTTTACCCCCCCCCCACTTTTTTCTTTCTCTCGCATGGCCAATGCTTGCGCGACGCGACGTGTCATGTGTGTGTCCTCTTTTTTTTTTTTTTGTCAATATCTTTTTATTAAATCACAAATTCGAGAAATCTACGCGGTCCAGGCACGGGCGACCAACTCGGTGAGGCCAATATCGTTGGTATTGAAGTGGTACGACGCGTACAGCGTGGCGGCCGTCGAGCCATACAACGCAGCGTTCATCAGCTTGTTCATCACGGGCGCCTTGCGAGCACCAAAGTAGTCTAAAAGAAAAAAAATCGCAAAATAGCGACGCATGAGACACGAAATCACGACCAATTCGCACGCTCGTTTCAGGTAGCATCGGGTGCTGGACATGGGCTCCATTGCTTACCAGTAATGCAAGAATCAAAACCTACGCGCAAATAGAAAAAAGAAAAATCGAAAAGAATGAGAAAAAAATTAGTATTTGATAATCTTATTATCTTTTTTATCTTACCAATATGGATATGAAGAGGCAAAATGACGCCGAGCAAGGTGTCGGTGATAGGGGCGGCACCAAAGGCGAGCTGAGAGCCAATAAGGGGCACCAAGGCCATCGACAAGGCGCGCTCGGCGTCCCAGTGGTACGAGCCGTGCACGCGGTCAGCGGGAGGCGTCACCACAGCATTGACCTTGGCAGGCACAGCTACAAATGAGAAAAGATGAGCAACAAAAACACGCAAAAATAAAAAAAAAAAAAGTCGCTAATTCGTCTCTTTTCACTAAAAAGTCAAACCTACACGAGTGGATCTTCACCAAGCCCATAGGCTGCTGGCGCATGGCCATCATACGAGCCGTCGATCGAAGCGTAGGCGATGCGAGACGAAGCGACATGATAAAAAAAAAAAAAGAAGAGTGGGGAGGGGGTAAAGAAAAAAGGAAACAAGCGCAGAATTGAGGGCGGGGGGGTCTTGCTCTTTGCGATTGAACATTGTCCAGCCAATCAACTCCGACCTGACTTTTTTTTGCAGCCAGCTTCACCCTTGCGCAAGCAGTCACCAAGCATCTTAGGCCCCTCTAGCATTTTACAGAGACCCCTCCTCCCCTTTTCCCACTTGTGCTACCTGCCCAATTCATTGGCCGCACAAGGTGCGTAAAAAAAAAAAAAAAGAATAGAAGCAGATCGAGACGCGCCGATGCTTAATGAAGCGAGATTCATGGCAAAATGCGATCCGTTTATTAAAATAGGGATCAATGACTGTCACAGGCTCAAATCAACAACGGCACCAGACAAATGTGCCCTTCATTAGGTGGCAATGTGCTTTGTTGGACATCTAAAAGCGCGCGACAGGGCAACAATAACGTTTTTTGCTTTTTTTTTTTCGCCATTTCTCTTCGTACTTTGCGTATTCATCTCTTTCTCCATTGCCATTGAAGCTTACAAGGGCCACTCTACCAACAATGAGATGAAATTTGGGTCAATGGAGAGACAGTGAACAAGGAACAATGGAGACAAAACTCGTTTTTTTTTTGAGATGATAACATGTATTGGCCTTTTTTTTTTTTTTTTTGCTATTGACGCGTGCCGCGACATCCATGTCGCACACCAAGGATGCTCTGATAGAAAATTGTTCACACAGTGTTTTATTTATAGGGATTTTCATTTTAAAAAGTTTGGCCAACAATTTCTTCGGTCCATTTCCAGAGTTTGACAGCATTGTCGTCGTCCAATGCATAGTCCTCGGCGGCCTCATTGCACACCTGTGCGTCACACAGGTACGATCCAGATTGGTTGACAATGGAGGGATCAAAAGCAGCGACGAGCTGCGTGGACGTGCCTTGAGGAATATCCTTCCAATTGTTGTACAGAGCAACCTTTGGCAAATAAAAGAATTTTTCGCCCTTGTATGTGAGAATGGTGTCGACTGCATTGCCCTCGTAGGTGGCATTGCTGTTGAGGTTGGTGGTGCTAATCACGCCAGGATGCACGGAAAACGCACTCAAATGGTGCGACGCGTGGTATCGACGTGTCAATTCCTTGGCATACAGCATGAACGCCGTTTTCGATTGCCCATACACGATCCACGGGTTGTAATCGTTGTCAAACATTGGATCCTCAAAGCGGAATGGCGACAAATAGTGGCCAGAGCTCGTCAAATTCACAATGCGCGGCGCACTGGTCTCAAAAAGCTTGGGAAGAATCGTATTCGTGAATACAAAGGGACCAATGTAGTTCGTGCCAAGCTGGCTCTCAAAGCCATCCACTGTCTTTGCATGGGGAACAGCCATGATGCCTAAATGAAAAAACGAGGAAAATGAGAATTGCGGGTAATTCCTCTTTTCTTGTTAAGCATACCAGCATTGTTGACGAGCACGTCAATGGCCTCGTCATAGGCGAGAACTTGGTTGGCGGCGGCGCGAACGGATGCCAAGGAAGAGAGGTCGACAATGAGCAAGCGCAAGTTGGCATTGGGCATCTCCTTTTTGATGTCGGCTGCGGTCTCTTCAAGCGCGCTTTGGCGACGACCGGCGAGAATCACGAGACTGGCACCGTACTTGGCCGCAATGCGAGCCGTCTCCGCGCCCAGACTTTTGGGCGAGCAGCCCGTGACAAGCACCACCTTGCCTTGAATATTGCTGGCAAACGCCTCGCCGACTTGCTCGCTTGTTGTTTCTTTGTTAAATCCAAGTTCAGCAGACATGGTTCCGTTCCAATGAATTTCCTGGTAAATTTGAGGTAAAAGATGAAATAAAAAGACAAATCACTTATTACACTCTCTTTTTATGCACATTTCTGCCTTTTGGTCCACCAATTTGACAGGCGCGCGGCTCCGTCTGGCTGGAATCTCTGGTGCAAATCTCCGAAAAAAAAGCTTGCCCAAAACTGGCGGCATATACGCAAGTCATGCCCCAAATAGGAAAACAATGATGAAAGACATTGAGGATCGCTCCATTGTCACCGATTTCTATCGGCTTGTGCGCCGCCCCGGCGCCTCACCCGCTCGTAAACGACAATAGACAATCATCAACACCCGTCACTTTGCAACAAAATTAATTTTTTTACAAATCACCGCCAGTGCACCAAACGTCACGTTACAAGAAGTGATACGCGTGCTCTTGTCTTGGAGCGCTCGTTTGTCGTTTGCAAGCTTGCCCTATGAGCGTACTTCCTAGAGACCAATGATCAATGCCTCTTTTAACTCAACTTCAAAATTATGCGATACTCGACGCGTCCTAAATCACGTGAGACACTCGTTTGCAAGCGGTCACCAACATCCATGAGTGAACCCCGGTGGTATGCGCGGGATACCATCGTTTCAGGGCGCGTCGACTTTAAGCAAACTTTACCGGGCCCCAAAAAAACCATCATTTTTTTTCTTTTGCTGCTCCTGTGCCAGATCACCAAGACAATTGATCTTTTTACAACCATTTGGTGACTCTGTGTCTCAATTTTCAAACGCACATTATTTTATGCCGCCACGACCACATGTTCACAACAGTGGTATAAAATATTGGCAATATTGGCATAAATTATCTAAAAATGACAAACCCAGCAGCTTTTGGCATTTGTATCGACGCGCCATCGCGTCCATTGTATCCTTCAATTTATTTGAAACTCTCAAGGGTAACGGGGAATATGGGTACACAGCCATCCAGGCCTAAAAAACAACAAAACCGTGCGATCAACCGAGGATGCCGCGTTCAATTGCACTCTGGCGGGTCATGAGGAGGGCGGGGAGGCGGCAGATTCGCTGGGTGCATATTTCTCCTTGGCGCGTCGCGCGCGACGCGCTTTTGTTTTTGCTATTTTGGCCGCTTTTTTTGCATTTTTGCTCAGAGACCCATTGACAAGCTCATCCAACTTTTCACGAAGCAACTTGCGTGCAATCCCCCGGTTCTCTTGCAAAGAGCGTGTCTGCTGGCACTAGAAGTTAAAAAAAACGTGAGCGACGGGCGATCCACGCGTGGAAAAAGGAGCAAAATTACCTGGACTCGGATGCCTGTGGGGATATGTCGTAGATCGACGCAGCTTGACCGCTTGTTAATGCATTGCCCGCCCGGGCCGGACCCTTTGACAAAGGTTTCAACGAGCTCGTCATCCTTTAGCACGATCTTTTGCCGTACGGGTTTGGCACCTGCTGCCGTCGTCAGTGACGCTCTACTCGGTGCCAAGTTCGTGGCTGCCTTTGCTGCGTGCAGTTGCAAAGGCAGCGTGGCAGTGCGCTGGGACGAAAAGACCTGCTGAGGTGCTCGCCTCACGAACAATTGAGCTCCCAAATGCCGCAGCATTGCTCAAAATAAACAAAATGGAAAAAGAGTGAAGCGAAAAAAAACGCAAATGGAGAGCGGACCTTGATTTGTTTTTCCCTCGCTTTCCTCTTTTTTAAGGTATAGCTGCCCAGTGCTTTTCATTAGGCTCGCGCCCCTCGCAAATGGCGTTTCATGAAGCCCGGCGGGGCATGCGCCGCGGGGAAAAATCAAAAGAGGGGGGGCATGTCATCATTTCAAAGTTGCGGATCCAATCATGACCAAACAAGACGGCCAACGACCAATGCGAGCCGGGCGCGAGATTTCACCGATCCTTTTTTGGGCAATGGTGTGCGTGAGTTGGCATGGATTTTTTAGCGGGCTCGCGTCTACAATTTTGTTTCCACGGATAGATCGGGCAGGCATCCGCTTGTTGTATACGGAAACAAGGCTTATCACGCGACGCACACAAGCACAAAATCAAAAAAAGATTGTTTATCTCCTGTACAAAAAAAAAAAAAAAAGGACGCCTACCGTGGGAGCGCGATTCGAGCCACGGCTAGGTGCAATTGTCAATGAGGGAGGCGGCCCTGATCACATTTGTCACAAAGGTGGGTGTCCCACGCTGGCGATTAGTCAAAGATCCCGCATGAATTCTAAAAAAGGGAATGACCCTTCCAACTTAAAAGGCCTGCGCTTTTTTTTCTTTCATTCTCTCTTGTTTCTTCTTTTTTCTTTGTTCTTTCCCCTCTTATCAAGTTTAATTATCATGGCTGATATCCAAAGCGTCAAGTTGTCCAACGGCAAGTCCGTCAATGGTAAGACTACATAGAGAAAAACGAGAAGAAGAAAAAAAGAGGGAGAAAGAGGGTGTCAAAAGAAAAAAAAATGAGGCGCTCATGCATCTTTTTTTTTCTCGTGACAGTCCATACCCACCTCTTCATCAACAACAAGTTTGTCGCTGGTCGTGGCCCCTTGATTGAGACCATCAACCCCGTCACCGAGGAGGTGATCTGCAAGGTGCACAGTGCCAGCGAGGAGGATGTCGATGCTGCTGTCCAGGCTGCCCACAATGCTTTCCACTCTGAGTGGAAGAAGGTCGCTGCCGCCGACCGTGGCCGCCTCCTTAACAAGCTCGCTGACCTCATGGAGCGCGACATTGAAGAATTGGCCACCTTGGAGGCCTTGGACAACGGCAAGGCATTCACCGTTGCCCGTGATGAGGACATGGAGGGCTCCATTGGCTGCTTCCGGTAAGATTTGACGCGCATTTTTTTTTTCGTGGGGTTTATGACCCGTGCTGATCTCTTTTTTCTCTTTTTCGCACTTTTTAGCTACTTTGCCGGCTATGCTGACAAGATCACTGGCCAGACCATTGAGACCACCTATGACAAGCTGTGCTACACCCGCCACGAGCCCATTGGTGTTGTTGCCGCCATCACTCCCTGGAACTACAGCGTCATGATGCCCGCCTGGAAGCTGGCCCCCGCTTTGGCCGCTGGTAACACCAGTAAGTGACACACAACTCCAAGAATTGCAAAAGGGGGGTCCGCGCTCTGCGTGAGAAAGAGGAGATTGGGTGCACAATGGTCCTTGTTGCTGACCCCTTTTTTTTTTTTTTTGTTAGTCGTGCTCAAGACCAGCGAGGTCACTCCCTTGGCCATGCTCAAGGTTGCTGAGCTGATTGTCGAGGCTGGCTTCCCTCCTGGTGTCGTCAACATCATCACCGGCTATGGTGCGCCCACTGGCTCTGCCTTGACGGGCCACCCCATGGTCAAGAAGATGGCTTTCACCGGCTCCACCTTGACCGGTCGCCGTGTCATGGACGGCTCGGCCAAGAGCAACCTCAAGAAGGTGCAATTGGAGTTGGGCGGCAAGTCTGCGCAGATTGTGTGCGCCGATGCCGATCTCGCCAACGCTGCTCGCTGGGCTTGCGGCGGTATCTTCAACAACCACGGCCAAAGCTGCAACGCTGGCTCGCGCATCTTGGTCCACGAATCCGTCCACGACGAATTCGTCAAGCTCTTTGTGGCCGAGGCCAAGAAGATCAAGGTCGGCGATCCCTTTGACCCCGAGGTCTCCCAGGGCCCCCAGATCAACAAGGCTCAATTCGACAAGATTCTCGATTACATCGAAATTGGCAAGAAGGAGGGCGCCACCGTCGCCTATGGCGGCAAGCGCGTCGGCACCAAGGGCTACTTTGTCGAACCCACTGTCCTCATCAACTGCAACAACAACATGCGCGTCATGCGCGAGGAAATCTTTGGCCCCGTCGTCGCCATCACTACCTTCAAGACCATCGACGAAGCCATTGAGATCGCCAACGACAGCGAGTACGGCTTGGCCGGCGGTGTCTACACCAGCGACATTGACACCGGCATCATCGTCTCCAACGCCATCGAAGCCGGCACCATCTGGGTCAACTGCTACGATGTCTTTGATCAGTCCACACCCTTCGGTGGCTACAAGCAGTCCGGCTTTGGCAAGGAATTGGGCTTGGATTCCCTCAAGGAGTACTCCAACATCAAGTCTGTCAAAATCCAATTGATCTCCCGCCTTTAAGTCGCATTGCCTGCAGGAAAAAAAAACAATCATAGTGTAAATATAAAATAAATTGTCCCATGTTTCTTTCAAAAAAAAATCGATTTTGCTGGTATCATAAAGCAACAGCCATCAAAGCTTCCACAAGCTGTTTTTGTCTTCTTTTCGGTGCCTGAACGCTGCCAATTGTGTGCCATTGCAGCTCAGCTGATGGTGGATATTAGCGCTGATCGCGCCCGGTGCATCTAATCCATTGCAAATGCAAAGAACACAGAGTCCACATGTGCCCCATTTCATGACCGGACGTTGTAAAACTTCAATGGTGCAATTTTCTCAGCATGCGCCTGATCGATCACCGCTTTTATTGCGCAGCACGCGACAATCGCAGACACAAAACATCCCCAGTGAATTGGAAGCAAAATCAAAAATGAGCAAGGCAAAAAAAAAAAAAAAAAAGATAAAATGTCCAAATTCGAGATTGCTCGCGTTGCAATAATTCAGCCAATGTCAAATTTGGACCGGTTTATCTTCATGGGCATTAAAAACAGTATACAATGTTTGAGAACTAGATGTCTTCCTTGGAAGTAGAGGTCTTTGATAAGCTTTACTGTATTATTTGTGGGCAAAAATCGAAAACGAATGAAAATCGTGTTTTTGTGCATTTTCTCGGGTACTTGCTTGTTGAGATGATGCTGACTAATTTTTTCATGCTTGTACTGTATGTATGTACCTACAGAGCTACAGTAGATGAGGCTCAAATTCACGAATACTGTATGGACAGGCAGGCACCAGGCAGAGTCGAGCCAACATCCTTTCTGCCAAAACATAATCCAAAATGCGAGTTTTCAGAGTCATTTCATACCAAATCGCCGAAATTAAACCTCAACGCGTTCTCTCCACACCACAGCACTTTTATCACGCTTGGCTGCTGATTCATTGGAGGTGACTCGCGCATCGATGCGTTGAACCGCTACCGAGGTACAAATGGTCGTGATTTTACCTCCTTTACGCCCATGTAACTGGCACTCGCTCCCTCAGAAACTTGCTCATCTGGTATTCTGGTCCCAAGTTTGAACCAGTTGATGGTACTGTAATCGCAAGTCTCCAATGGTGTCAGTTTTTTTTTCGCGACTCAAATGATCACTCAGTCTTGAGAAATTTCGAGAATCGTGTTGCTCGAGAGACGTGAAAGCCAGTGCCAAACGATATTTTACGCGTTTCTTTCGATGAGCCAGACCGCATGGTTCCAAAATTAGACCAGTGGAAAGTCGACTTGCGGTTCCAATGACTTTGGATCATTCGGTCTCGAGGAAATGCATTTTGGGTGAAAATCAGGACCTTTTTGCTGAACAATTTCAGAAAAGAGAAAATTTGTTGAAATGGAGACAATCTAATCATCACAGGGCCGGGTGGGCCCATTTCAACAACAAGGCGTGTACAGTACCTATTGTACCGCAATTACTGACACGTATTCGCAATACGATTGTGTATTCTTTGTGGGCGGATTGTAGCGCATGCAGCTTTTTTGGCATGAAATTCTGTTTGATCAATGGCAAAAAGTGCACATGCAAGTGGCTGTTAAATTACAGATGTGGCCTTATGAAAGTAGTCCATCCAAAAAAAAAAAAAAAAAAAAAAAATCAAGGCACAAAAAAAAAAAACGACAAAACAAGCATGTGCCAGCGTGCCCCGATTTTTGGCACTGCAAATTGCATTGAGCTCCTTCCAAAAATGGCCGCCCCAACATCTGTTGTCTACGCAAATGATCGCGTCTGCCGTTTGGCCAAGCAAATGCGGCTCATATAAAAGTAAAAGAACGAGCAGACAAGAATTTCCGTGTCTAGGGAATTTTTTTGTAAGGCTAATAGATTTTAGTAAGCAATTGGACCTCACGAGACTAAGGTACGAGCTGAACCAGACGATGGCCATGGTCGACAGCGCGGGCTGGGCAAATGAAAAGAGGCACTTTTCCACGCTTGGAAACAAAGCAAAAAAATCATGCAAATGCACGACATGAATTGGGCAGACGAGCGCAAAAAAAAATAGGGCCATGTGCGACGCAAGGCGTGATTGAAAAAAAAAAAAAAAAAACCTCCCCTATTTTATATTTTCTTTTCATTCGTTTTCTGCTTTGTTCTCATTGTCCCGTTTGTCCCTTTTGGTTGAATCGATGGTCTGAAAGCGATGCCGCCTCCTAGTTTTCCTGCTCGTTACCCTGATCTTGCGCCGTATATGAGTATCATGGATATCTCTGTGGTACGGCAGCGGCCACTGCCGTATTCGCCGGTGTTGCTCCTGACGCTGCCCATGAGCGGGCAAGGCGCGGTTTTGCCGCCGTCGCCCCAGTCGACGACCGATGAGCAGCCTGTCAAGGCGCCGCCCAAGAAAAAGAAGAAGGCACAGCCAAAGGCGCCTCTCGTGCAAGTCCAGGCCAATGTCACGCCACCGGAACCCAGCCCAGTCCTGCTAACGTGTCCGTCCGCCCTGCACCAAATGAAGCCAACACAGCACGCAATCGTACATGACGCAGCAGCGGCTGCCATGATCACGCCGCCGCCCACCAAGCACGCGAATGAGGATGATCAGGAAGGCATTGATTTGGTGAAATGCGAAAAAGAGCCGCCACGGAGGCAAAACGCTGTGGACGACGATGTGTACGAGCCGCCTCCCAGCCCCGTGCGACCGCCGCCGCGCGAATATACTGTCGAAGAGCTATTATGCCCCGACGACTCTGACGACCAAGAGGAAAACACACCAAAAGACATAGTACATACTCTTTTGCCCGCGCACGACCCCTTTGCAACCATTGACGATGCCGAGGATCTCTATTTCATGTGTCGCCTGCTTTTCGACGCGCCCACGCCTCCAATTTACCAACAAGATCGCGTCGTGCGCCATTGCTCAAGCGCTCGCACGCGTGTCATGACGCATAAACCAAAGGATGCAGGTGAATATCGTCTCCCCTATCCTTACGCGGATGAACCACTGCCACAACACCCATTGCCACGCAAACGCGTCGCGCAAAAAAAACAAGCACCACAGCCTGCATCACTTTTGCCCTTGTCTTTGCCCTCGTCGACTCCCACACCATCGACATCGACATCCACAGCATCCTCCTCCACGACCGCACCAAATTTACCGACTTCAGGTGCAGCACCTTCCGAGCTTGCGCCTACAAGCAGCAGCAGCAACAAGAGAAATGCGACAAAAAAGGCCAATTCGACCAAAAAGGGCAATTCGACGACAAGCATTATCAGCACGAGCAACAGCGCTAGCAGCACGTCATTGTTGGCGGCCACTGTGGCGCAATGGAAATATACCTCAGACTCCATCCGATACCAGCACCTGCAGCAGCACCAGAAACGCCTCATGTTTGCGCGGTCGCCCATCCACGCATGGGGCGTCTTCACCATGGAGCCCATCCAGGCGCATGAATTTGTCATTGAATACCTCGGGGTCAAGATTCGACAGCAGGTCGCCAACCACCGCGAGGCAGCCTACGAGCACAGCGGCATCGGCAGCAGCTACCTCTTCCGCGTCGACGATGACATGGTCGTTGACGCCACCGTCCAGGGCAATCTCGCACGCTACATCAACCACAGCTGCACCGTAAGGACAAAATGGAGGGAATTCGAAACCTGCGTCATCTTTTTTTTTCGCGTCTTTTTTCATCTTTTTTTTTTTGTTAGCCCAACTGTGGGACGCGCATCATCAAGATTGACAAGACCAAGCGCATTGTCTTGTACGCCAAGCGCGACATTGAAGTGGGCGAGGAGCTTTCGTACGATTACAAGTTTCCATTGGAAGATGAAAAGATTCCGTGCCATTGCGGAAGCAAGAGGTGCCGCAAAACGTAAGTCAGGCGCCCCAAATCAGCGACGTGTCGCGTCACGACTTTTGAATGCCCGCATCTTACCCCTTGCTCTTTTTTTTTTTTTGGCAGATTGAACTAGACAAACGCGCTCAAGTTTTGTAGAAATCATATCTTTTTGTCTCTTTCTGTGCTCTTTCTTGCTCCTTTCTTGCTCCTTTCTTGTTCTTTCATTGCTCTTTCTGCTCCTTGGTACCCCCAATTTGTATATACGCATTGTTTTTTTTATGTTGATCTAGTTGAGATACAAATAATACACTTGATGGAGCTTGTCGTGTTGGCACGACCAAAATACTGTGGCGTCATGTTGGCCTAGGAAGCGCACAGGAAGTTCATTCATGAGGCGGTGCGATTGAGCAGAAAGGAGGTGCATCAGGGTGACAGACGTCTTGCCAAAGCCGACCATGTACCATTGCTGATCGCCGGCTTGGACAAAGGCGACATGGACGAGTGTTTCGTGCCAGCGATACACCTGCGTCGAGAATAGAGCACCCGTCGAGTCAATCACCATGCTGTACTTGCCAAAGGTTGCGAGAAACAGCTGCGGCGCCACATTGCTCGGAATTGCCACCGGATCAAAAGGCTGGTAAGGGGTATGCTGGATCACGGCATTGTACGACGGCGGCAGTGTGAATTTGGTGGTCAAACCGGGCAATTGGTCCGGGTAACACGGCAATTGCACGAGCGACGTCCATGGCAGCGATGGCGCGGACGATCCAAAGGCTGATGCGAGTTGTGGTGGCCGGTGGAACCGACGAGATGATGCAGCAGCGTCGGAAGAACCTGGTGTAGACGCATTTGATGCTGGTACAGACGATGCCGCGGTTGTTGCGGGAGGAATTGACGCGGATGCTGCTGCTGACGATGATACAGATGGTGCCATTGAAGCTTGTTGTGTGGCTGACATGCTCAAAGAACCGGAGGAGGGGGGCAATGCGGTGCTAGCGGCATTTTTTGCATTGCGATGCGAGCGGATTGTCTGCTGGTATAGCTGAACCAATTGCTGGTCAATGGGAATCGCCTCCACTTTGCTTGTGCGCAGGGTGATCATGGCTGCTCCCGTGGTAAAAACGGTAATAATGTGCTTGAGTGTGGCGCGGTCGTCGGCAAAAGAGATGGTGTGAGCCTCGGCGGGAATCCAGAACGCTTTGAGGGGTAAAAGCAGCGGCGGCATCAGCGCATCTTCCGATTTCACGTGGCACTGCCACAATTCAATCTTATTCGGGTGCAATGTCGCCACAAATAGGTACGCCGAGGTCTGATACGTATGCAAAGACAGCCCATCCTTGGTATTGGCCAATTTATAGCAATAATCTTGCAATGGAATCGCCTTGCCGCCCCATACAAGCAATTTGCGGTTCAAATTGCGCGTCGCCAACTTGACAGACGCGTCCGGCACATATGGTATTGGCTGCATGGGCGGCGATGAGGTGGAAAACGACGTGGACGCGGCTGACATTGACGATATTGAGGCAGATGACGATGAAGATGAGGATGAGGATGCTAGCCAAGCAGCAAGGGGTGGCAGCGGGTATTGATCATCGAGCTCCTTTGTCCAGGGCACGCCAAACACACCATAGCACAGGCGCATGATTGCAGACAACGAGTAACACCGCACTTTACGCGTGCGTTCCGGCAGAACAAGCAACAATTGGCTGGTGCCCAGCACCACAAGCTGTCGCGCCGTCTGCCAAAGAATCGGTCTTGGCGCAAGCGCACCTTGCTCCGTGTCCAGCGCCTGCACTTCACCGACACTCGTTCCTAAAAGAACAAATCGCCCAATTCGACACGCAGTGTGATAAGCATGGTGCGCCGTCCCACACGTGCTCCACAGCTGCAGGTCAAACTTGGAAAAGTCGGCAAAAGGCACCTACACAAAGCACCTGCGATGAGCATAAACGAACAAAAAAAAAAAAAAAAAAACGAAAAAAAACACGTACCTGGCTGCGAGGAGCCACGCTCGGCGGCGAATAAGGAGGTGGAGGAGGCGTGCCTGGCGTGGGCGGCACAGACGACGTGTACACTTGCGACATGATCAGAAAGTCAAAGCAAACACAAAGGACATCAATACAAAACGAGGGGAAAACGACAAGAAAGAGAGCAAGGCGTGAAAAAGACTTGAAAAAAAAAAAAATGCGAACATGGACCCCGCCATTTATCCCTTTTTCGCATGGAAAAAAAAAAGCCAAGCATCAATTGCCATGGTCACACAGGGCTCCTCATTTAATGGGGACCTCCTCTCTGTACCACATCCACCCGCAATGCATGATCCCACACGAAAATGTGCGTGCAACGCGTACCCGCTCACCAACACGTTCATGCATAAAGGCAACGCGCGTGCTCGTTCCCACAACATATAAAAAATCGGGCCCATTCATGCAGGACGGCGCGTGATTTCCCATTGGCCTGATCGACACACGCATCAGGTCCTCGCTTATCTACCAAACAATGATGCCATCTCATTGATTATTCCCCCTGCAAGTCGACAGCAAAGCTTCTGCGGGTTCAGATTGCCTGAAAAAATGAGAAAAGACCTTAAAGTCAATCGATGACACACCATATGGCTCTTTTATGCTCACTCCAGCGACCTGTTGCTTTGTCACGCTCGGAGCAGTCCAGGCGATTTCCGAAAAATAATCTCAAAGTGTTTGCAAACTTCTTGTATTACCATGGACGCTTAAAAATGCTGAAGTCTTCGCAATTAAGCTAAATCACGATAAATGCATTGTGTGTTCAAGAACTCCAATTGCTCACACAAGTGAACATATTCCAAAAAGGGAGGAATTGATTAAAAAACGACAAAAGAGCAATGGTCTAGGAGACAATGGCGTGCGACAACGATGCAAAATGGATAAAACAACGCAAAGAACGCCAAATACGTAACACACTATCGGAGGAGGGCGACTGCTGCAGCATTTTGAACACGGTGCACTAGGAAAGCTGTTTATTCTGCCATTGGCCCCTGGGAATACATGAAAAAAAAATGAACACATAACGCTCGTGCCAGAATTGGCATTGATCTCAGATGCGCAGCAAATTGGCCCCGCGCTCTTTCTTTTTACGACATGCTACATCAAATTTTCAATCTCAGCGTATTTTTATGCAATGTTCGCGTGTAAAAATTAAAAAAAGAAGAGGAAAACAAGTCAGATCATTGGTGGAAATGAACAATAAAGAGCCATTAGAGCAAATGCGATTACTGCATTCTTTGTCAAGCTTGAAATGGTCAATGTGGCGCTGACCGTGATGTAGAGGCGCCAGTCGCATGCTGCTGTGGCAAGAAAACAAAAAAGAAAAGAAAGAATTCGCATTAGAAAGTAATGGCAGCATACGAACTTTGCCAATTATATCACAATGCAACCGCACTTGGCGCGAGGGACGCTGTCGCCACCATGTTCGCATCTGCGTACAAAAAAAAAATTCGTCACCAAGGACTCATCGCAGCTCCACGAAACTTTTACATGTAGTGGATGTTGCTCCTCTCTTCTCAGAAAAAAATAAAAATCCAAAGGTCAATCATGTGGTTTGTCGGGAAGCACGGCATTGCTGAAAGTTTGGCTGTAGCGCGTTTTTGTAAAATTCATTTCGCGGTAAAATCATGATTCGATCATCGCCAAACTTTGCCATTTGGCTTTTTCAGCGTCTCTCTTTGAAAAAAATTAAAAAAACCAGATGTTGATCGGGCCGCTTTCGTGGCATGCGCCGTTTTCAAGAATTGACACAAATCCATGGATGACCAACACAAATCATGAATCGATTGCCTCCCAACCTTTGCCCTTTGACTATTTCGCCGCGCCTTATTCAACAACACAACATGAAACCCCAAGATTGACTGGATCGTTTTGCAGATGAATTCGAAATCTCGACATTTTTATGATACAAATGCAGAATTAAATGCCACAAATCATCAAGCTTGGGTGGCTCAAAATCTACACATTTACTGTTTTACCGACGCGACTCCTTTTGAAAAACCGCTCAAACCTGGAATCGACCGAGTCATTGTGCAGATGAATCCAAATTCTGACATTTCCACAAATCTGGCACGAGTCTCTCAAAATATTTTGTGGATCGCGGTGAAATGGCACCGATCGAAAGAGACACACTCGGATGTCATTTCCTGATTGTTTACTTGCCCGATGGATGAACTTTGCCCGCTTGCAAAAGTCGATCAAACGTTGGATCAATTTTCAAACTTGCTTTTCTCGACAACTGGAAAAATAACCAACAATGCTTTTAACGTGTCAAATGCCGCTGCTGAATCTCCACCGAATGGAACAAGTTTCACGGCGATCTGATCAAAACTGGTCGAGGAAATACACTTTTTCAACAAAAAATTCAATGGCGATTTGCTCAACAACTGTCTAGTCAATTCCCGATTTTTAGTTCATATTTAATAAAGAACAGGGAATCAAAGCATCTAATGGGATGACTTGCAGGGCGCTAGCTTGGGTTTTAACTTTTTGCATCGGTCATTTCACCAGCTTGCAGCCCATATTTCTACTACAACGCACAAAAACCCGCAAAAAAAATACAGTAAAAAAAATTCCATGCAATTTACGCACCTAAATTTGGAAGCGTCAAACCTTAAATTTTTGTAAAAAAAATCTTGGCCAAAGTAGGCACTTTTCTCAGTCGATCGCCGTTCATGCGTCATTCTTTGGACATTTTTCCTAAGTTGTTGAGGCAACCTGGCATTTTGTGTGCCAATAGCAAATTGTCGGGGTTACCCGTTTGGGATGCATTGATCACTCGGAGTTCGAACTTTCCCAAATTTGGCATTTTCTGGGATTGAAATGTGTGACCCCTGAGTGACCCCTGAATTTTTCAAAAGTGATCGTAGCGCTTTGGGAGTTTAAGCTTTTTTATAGCAGATTTTGCACTGAATGCGATGCAGCTATTTTTGAGCGGGCTCGATCATGTAGATGATGAGATGAATGCAAAAAAGTGCAAATCTGAGGGATTTAGCATTTTCGAGTTCAAAAAAAATCGGGCGGACGCATCCCGCATACTGTATCATACTGGGCAATACGGTAATTCATCCCGTGATGCAATTTTCATTGGCGGGCACGCAGGTTGTAAAAAAAAATTCTGGAGGCACAACAGTCTGAAAACACGCTCTCGTTCGTTTTCAAATGACAAGTGCAATTTGTTATGCAATGTAGCGCACCGTCGCAGATACAGTATTGAAATACAGTAGTAGAACAGTACCTAGAACGGTATTACTGTACGTACAGTACAGTACTGTACTGTACAGTACTGTAAGTCTGTAACAACAGCATGCGTCCGTTTTCTGTGTTTCTGTGATTCTGTCCACAGATATTAAAAATGGAAGGATCAAACACCACATTTATGCGGGATACATTACTGTAATGAAAAAGTACATACAGTAGCAAACTTGAATACTTGATCAGTCTTCAACGTTTAGCTTTTTTTTGCTGGGCATTGTTGTACTGAGTATGATACCTCGCCACTGTAAGCAGCAAAATTGTCATTTAAATCATTTTCTATGATATGATCTCTAATGGATTTAAATTGGAGAGCGTGGTCCAGCACTTCAGCAGAAGGATATCGTAATACCGGTGTTATAATGCTGAGATACTTCCTACGAGGCCTGCACAATGTGTACCAAAGATGCGACGCGGCAAACGCGTTTATTTAGGCCATTGCAAGCCAAGCAAACAGCAAAGAGAGGGAACAAAAGAGCAAAAACAGAGACAGAAGGGCATTAAATAGCAAGAATGGAGCAAAAAGGGGAATGTGCAGAGGAAAAAGGAGCTACATGAGACAAAAAGGAGCAAAACATTCCAGAACCACAACACCGGTATGGTACGTAATCGCGAAATAAAATTGCAAAAATGGATAGGTACGTATACTGTAATAATGCTTTAATTGACTGGCATTTCAGGCACTTCGAAATATGATACAGTATTAAACAATCTACCGGTACTCAATACAGTACAAAGAAGTACGAAGTACGGTATTATTCCCGTGTGATACTGTAGGAAAAGTTTCAAGCTACAGTAATAGGATAGCGGCGTGCCGAGAACAAGCCATTTCTTCTGTAAACTACTCTACGTATAAGGAAAACTCGCTGGCATGAGCCTAAAACATGCTCCTAGGCAACCCACATGAGTGAAATCCGCCTCAAAAACTGTCAATGAACATTATTTAATATGTTATCGGGTTCGTACACGAGGTTTTGACTAATGTAACCTGAAAAAAATTAATTTTACACGTTCACAGCTTCACACCATTTTCATTGCGATTTTTTCATTTGATGCTCGATCTGGTTTGGATGTCTGCTGGCACCAGTTCACCATTGGAATTTGGAAACGTCATGCCTGAACTGTGAGCCCCAATTGGTGCATTGATTTGCATACAGTAATCGTAAAATACATGACATTCGAGAGGCATCCATGAGCTGCAAGCAGATACTGTAGTCATCTATTTGATCCGCTGTGCACTCCCGTTGATGGCTCTTTTCACACTCGTAATCGACGTTTGGCTGCTGCTGCGGTTGCTGCTGTGAAAATGGTGAAATTACCCAGATACGTACGCGAATTTTGACGCAATCTTCTCGGCGCGCGTCTGCTGTTTTGTCTCTTCAGCACGCTTTGCAACCTGCTGTGGGAGATCAGATATCACACTGTCATGCTTGATTCATTTTTGATCGCCACCACCGCAGACATTTTTAAATACGAGCTGGAATTGGATGCTCGAAAAAGCCCGTTTCCTTTTAGGGGCGGAGATTGGCGATTGGCTATTTCGGGTTTGATGGATGACTCGATTTTTTCTTGCTTCTTTCTTACTTACATTCACCTTTGACAGCATGGAGAACGCACGAGTTGCCACTGTGGAGCGCGTCACGAACGAGACGGACATTAAGCTCACGTTGAACCTCGACTCCAAGTTTGATCAAAAGATCGAGATTGATACGGGCATTGGTTTCCTGGACCATGTGAGCAACAGTCTTGCCGGGTGGCGCTGTCTATTGTGGGGGGCCGCAATGACTCATTTTGTTTGATTTTCATGCTAGATGTACCATGCGCTGACCAAGCACGCCGGCTGGTCGCTCCAATTGACGTGCAAGGGCGACACGCACATCGATGACCATCACACGACCGAGGATACGGCCATTGCGCTCGGTATGGCGTTCAAACAAGCGCTTGGTCAGCCCAAGGGCATCCGCCGCTATGGCTCGGCCTATTGCCCCCTGGACGAGGTGAGTGGCAGCGAGAGCGACAGAGAGAACAATGAATTTTATACGCCAGAATGCTGATCAAAAAATGCATTTAGGCCCTCTCGCGCTCAGTCGTTGACATCTCTGGCCGCCCCTTTGCCGATGTCAACTTGGAATTTAAGCGTGAAATGATTGGCCAGCTGTCAACAGAAATGATCCCTCACGTTTTCCAATCGTTCGCGTTTGGTGCTGGCATCACGCTCCACGTCGACGGCCTCAAGGGCAAGAACGATCACCATATGTATGTCTTTTTTTGTTTTTTTCTTGGTTTTGGCTGCTCCCCCCCTCCGTTTTGCGCACGCACTCACTTTTTTTTTTTTTTTTTTTTTTTTTTTTACCACAGTGCCGAGTCGGCGTTCAAGTCGCTTGCGGTTGCCATCAAGCAAGCCATTGAGCGTACGGGAACGAATGACGTGCCCAGCACCAAGGGTGTGTTGTAAAATCTCGCACCATGGAGCATTTTAGATAAAAATAAACAACCGTTTTATTACAGCGTATGATTGCTTTTTTGGAATTGGATGCCAAAGGACCGCGAGCCACCCAGAGGCTGTTGATTGGAGCCAGTGCGATCGCTGCCGAGGCCATGGCGGATGCGTCCGCCACCACGCGCGCCGCGTCCTCGATGACCACCGCCACGTCCTCGATGGCCACTGCCACGGCCACCACCGCGTCCGCCGCCACGGCCAAACATGCGCGCATTGCGGAATTTGCCATTGGTCATGGCGAGCTCCATGAGTGCTGGCGGGACAATCTGGTTGGCAAGCTCCAAATGACGCACCAGGTCGCCGGCGGCGCGATCCTCCTTGCGCGTGATAAGTGTGACGGCCGTGCCCTTGTCACCAGCACGGCCCGTGCGGCCGACACGATGTGTATGCGCGTCCATGTCACGCGCCATGTCGAAATTGATCACATAACGCACCGATTTGATGTCCAGGCCACGCGACGCCACGTCTGTCGCGACCAAAATGTTGAATTTGCTCGCCTTGAAATCGCGGATCACCTGGTCGCGCTCGCCTTGCACAAGATCGCCATGCAATGCACGCGCTTGGTACCCAGACCGCGCAAGCATGTTGGCCACGCCATCCACGCCGTCTTTCCGTGAAACAAAGACAATCACGCTGCCAACATCGCTGTAATTGGGAAGCTCATTGCCGAGCCATTCCCACTTTTTGGTATCATCGGCCAGAACAAACACCATTTGCGTCACATCCTCATTGGCCTGGCCCAGCTGGCCTACCGTGATCCGCACGGGATCCGTGGTCACCTGGCGTGCCAACGACTCGACGCGTCGCTGGAAAGTCGCGCTAAACATCAACACCTGCCGATCCGGCCGCACATTGTCGCAAATGGACCGCACTTGCGGCTCTGTAAGCAAAATTAAAAAAAAATTGAGTCTACGATGCCTCGCTTAAATCCATCCCCAGGGGCGGCGCGAATTACCAAAGCCCAAATCAAACATGCGATCGGCTTCATCCAGGACAAGATAAGAGACACGCCGCAAATTCGTCGCCTTCATCTTGATCATGTCAATGAGTCGGCCCGGGGTCGCGACAATGATCTCGTGTGGATGTTTCCGTAGTGTCTTGAACTGGTCTCGCTTGGATGCACCGCCATAGACTACGGCCACCCTGGAAAAAAAAGAGTTGGACAAAAACAAAAAGACGCGTCAGACTTTCTTTCATGCGGTTCATGCCCCCCTTTCAACTTACTTTAGATCGTAAGCCTTGGCAAACTTTTTGGTTTCTGTGTAGATTTGATTGGCGAGTTCGTGTGTTGGTGCGAGGATTAGGCCAATTGGGCCGTCGCCCTTGTCGAGTTCCTCCTGATCCATGATGTGAATGAGCATGGGCAAGACAAAGGCGGCGGTCTTGCCGGAGCCTGTTTTTGCCATGCCAAAGATATCGCGGCCCTGCATGGCGACGGGGATGGCCTGGCGCTGGATGGTGGTGGGCTCCGTGTAGCCCGCTTTGATGATCGCTTGCATGAGGTCGTCGTCAAAGCCAAAATGGGCAAACGACACGCACGGCTTGGCCACATCGCCGCCAGACACGCGGATCCCCCAATCGCGACGCATCTTCTCAACCTCGGCCGCTGTAAGCGCACGGATGTCGTCGTGCTCCTCGTAAAAGCATTTGTGCATCTCGGGGTATTCAATTTCGTCGTGATTCACGCGTGCCAGCGGCTCAACGTCCTTTTTGCCTCCGTGGCCTTGCCCATTGTCATCGTCGTCGTCGGATTGCAGCAGTCCGAGCTGCGCGTCCACAGCGGCAGCCGTCGCGTACACTGTCGCGTCGTCATCGTCTTGGCTAATGGCAAATCGCTCGCTACCCTTGCCACCGCGCTTGCCAATCACAATCCCCTTTTTCTTCATGTGCTTGACATACGCCTCAATCTCATCCTCTTCTTCAATGTCATCGCGTCGCACCTAAAAAAAAAAAAAAAAAAAAAATTAAAAATTAAAAATTTAAAAATTAAAACTGAGAAAAAGATCATGTGGCCCATCAAATGCACAAACCTTTGGCTGGTTCAATGTTTGCTCCTCATCATGCTTGGCCTGCTTGCTCATACCGGCCATGAATGCGTCGAGAGGATCGTCGTCGTCCTCAATTTCAGCTACTTTGGAAGTTGCCACAGGGATTGAGGGCGCAACAGCCGTGGACGGCACTAAATGACGTTCATTTGATGTCAATGGCCGTGCTTCTCTTGCTTTCTGATGAATTGGCGGCTTACCAATACCCGCACTGGCAAGGAGCTCGTCCGTGTCGTCTATGTGCAGCGTCTTGGACCGTTTGGAGGGCTCGCTAGGCTCAGGTTTGTCAAGTTTGCGCTTTTGATCAGCCTCCCTGTTGCTGGCGAGATCTTTTGGTGCGCTGTCGCTTGTGTTGTTCCCGGCTATTGTGTTGCTGGTGGGCGTGTTGGCCACCGGTTTGCGTGTGGGCATACCAAAGCTGAATTTTTTCTTTGGTTTTGGGGCGTCCATGTTTGTCGTGGCAGAAAAAAAAGAGGCAGGAAGAGAAAGAGAGAAAATGATTGCTCGCCTACTTTTTTTTCATTGCAGGTTGCACGGCATCTTTGGCTTCCTTTTTCGGCGGAAATCATGCCAGCGTCGCTTTTTTCACTTTGAAATCACGACAGATTCATCGCAGAGCACAAGCCCTCTGACCGTCTCACGGCGCTGATTCATAGGAGATCGTCAAAACATGCGTTGCTGGATTCAGCACGCACAAAGTCCACGCTCAAAACGCGGATTTTGCTTGATTTTCCCTTTTTCTCTACGCCGCTGAAATTTGGAAGGAACAACAACGACAATCTGGGTCACTTCGTGTGCGTGTCGCCAAGTCCTGTCAGCGTGTCGAAAAAAGGTAATTTGCCGGCAAGGATGGAAAACCATGAAACATTCCTTTTTCTCATGAACATGCATATCCTGTTTATGTTGTTTTAATGTAGAGCACGATTGGGCGAATCGGACGATACAAAAACCATGGCGCTGCGACCTGCAGTGCTGCGGCAAGAAGGCTAAAGCAGACTTAGGCTTTATTCCTATTTCAGCACTGCCACGCTTGATCTGATGTGTGTCAAGCTTAGTGTGGATGCTCGGGGTTTCTGACAAGTTGCGCTTTGCACAAGAAAAAAAATAATAATTGATCATATAATTGTAGAAAAGTTTGCGATTTTATCTTTTTTTTATATTTTCTGCAAGCTTTGCCATGAGCAACATCTCCATCAGATGATTTCCTGTTTAAACCTGTCATTCCACGCCTTGCCGTTCGAATGAGTGCGCACTTGCGGCTCTGTGACCACTAGATGGCGCACGACGACGATCTTCGAAAATGATGGATTTGCCTGGGGGGTACAGTCGACGATTTGAAAACAGCAAAATTAAAGTCCTCAGGTCAACGCGCCATTCACACACATGGCAAACGCTCCTGTTTAGCCTATGGAAATGCGAGAAAACCCTGGGGTACATCGACTGGTTCACGCGTAAAATGTAATTTGCTTCTTTTTTTCGCCTCAAGGAAAAGTCGACGAAAATTGGTCACAGAGCCGCAAAACAAAGATCACTAGAACGAGCAAAGCCTGCCGCATACGTATTTATCAGCGATCACTACAAAAATCGAGTTCCTAGCAGATTTAATGCTACCAGCCTGTTTGGGGGCAAATATTGACGCGTAATAAACGGCGTCAGTCGTCGAGTTACACACGCATGCACCTGGCGTCTCTCTTGCTAGTGGACGCTTCGGCGCGGCGCTATGGACGCGCTCTTTCTATGCAATTCGCATTTGAAATTAAATCTTAAATTACAGATTGCTCGACTACGAGCAATTGGATCGCTCTTATTTTTGGTCTTGTTCGTGGTTTCCCAGGTGGCCATTCTTATGTGTGTGTTTGACGTGATTCTGGGAACCTGATTTTTCGATTTTGGTTTTGGAGCTCGGCAAGGCTCGTTTTTTTATTTGCGTGTAGCGTGCCCCCGATCCTTGGTGGCAGCCACGAGTTGGGCTCTCTATGGTGTTTCGAGCTCGCCACTTCACGTCGAGACGCGTGTCGGGGCTGGAAAGTGCCTTGTTGACGAAACTAAAATAGAAGTGTCGTTAAAAAAGAAACATCCTAATAGCACTTCCGAATGAATTTACCCCAATCGACCCAAATTTGAAATAGAGGAAGATCGAGGCAAAAGACTTGACGAGTGCCCTGTATTCTCGCCAGGAGGCTAGTAACAGTCTCGCGATCTTCACGGTGTAAACTTGAAATGAGATGCACTTCAATGCTATCTCATTGAAATCAAGCGATGATCATCACGGGGCAGAATTGTCATTACCCGACTCATGGCGCCGATTCACCCCGAGGCCAAACAAACGCGTCAGTGCGATCAATCTACGCCGACTATGTATCCAAAACGTCGATTTTCGCTTGAAGTTCTAATTTTTCGCGAGAGCACGTGCGACGCCGCGCAGATTGGTATGGAACAACGGCGTCAGTCTGGGTCACTTCGTGCAAGTGATACCAAATCTGGCGACGCGTCGAAAAGGAAGCATTTTCCCGAAGAGGATGAAATACAATGAACCATGCCTTTTTCTCATCAATAAGCGTATCCAATTTGTGCTGTTTCAATAGTGCTGTGTAAAGAGCACAATTGGGCGCGTTGAATGGTACAAAATCATGGCGCTGCGCTTCTGCGATAGCCAAGCTAAAACAGCAATGTCGACCTTTAAAAGCCTGTTTCTCGACGAATTCGCATCTTAGTGCGGCAAGAAAAAAAAATTGTATTAGATGTCGCATTTAATATGCCAACGAGAGCAACGCGCTCAATTGACCCTCAAGCGAAAACCAATCAAGGAATTGTTTCATTACATTTTGCAAACGAGATCATTTAATAGGCAAATGCTGGTTTCTTCTTTTTATTTTTTAACTTCAGATTGGATATAGAGGAGACAACAGATTACTAGAGCGGGGGGGGGGAAATAAAAGATATCTACAATTCGTCCTTGACAGGCTTTTCCTTGGCCGCCTCCTTGGGTTCTTCCTTGGGGGCCTCTTCCTTGACCTGCTCCTTGGCGGCAGGCTCATCGAGCTCCTCATCAAGATCAATGTCGGCGGGGGCATCATTGGCGGCGGGAGCGGCTTCGTCGGCCACGGGGGTGTCGGCCTCGACGGGCTTGTTCTTCTCGTCATAGGCTTCCTTTGCGGCGGGCTCTTCCTTGGCCAGGGCAAGGGTGACGTCGCGGGCGGCCTTTGCCTCGTCGACGCTGTCGGTCACCAAGATGTCGCTGAACACGGTGCCAGACTCGACCTGCCACAGGTCAAAGCCAATGTTGTTGAATTGGTAATTGTAGATGGAGTCGTCCATCTTGAAGTCGGGGTTCTCGATTTCGGGGTGGACCCATTCGCCCTTGTAGGCAGGGTTGGCAATGCGGCGAGGCGTCCAAGGACCCTTGTATTCGGGGTTGTTGATGGAAGGAGGCTCCCAATCGCCGTCCATCTCATCGTCCCAGTCCTCGGGCTTGGTCGCATCGGGATCGGCAATGAATTCGGGAATCGCGTCCCAGTCGGCAGGCTTGACATCCTCGGGATCGTCAATCTCGGCCTCGTCGACCCAGTCGGCAGGCTTGGACGCCTCGGGATCCTTGATCATCTTGGGAGGAAGCACGTCCCAGTCCTCGACAATGTTGCCCGACGCCTTGACATCACCATCCACAAGCACCTCGTACGTCTGGTCAGGCTTGATCACAAACGTGTACGCGTGCGTGTAAACATCGGTGGGCGCAGACACCTGCTTCTTCAAATCGTAGTTCTTGCCCTTGTATTGCAAGATCGCGTGCACCATCGCCTTGGAACCACAAATGTCAGGACCAAACATCACGTTGTATTCGCTGTCGCCGCTGAAATTGGCCGCGTCAAACTTGTCAGAGAAGATCTAAATCGCGAAAAAAAAAAATTAAAAAAAACGAAAAAAATGAGCCCAATTGGTCCTTTTTTTTTCTTTTCCTCTCAATCCCTTTTTCTCCCTTTCTCGTTTACCTTGACGTAGCTACCACCACAGCCGATCTTTTGTTCGTTCTTGACATTGAATTGCACGACAAAGTCCTTGTCCTTGTTGTTAAAAGGCTTGTCAAAGGGGCGCGACGCCGCGTAGAAGCGGTAATCCTCGGTGGTGCGCAGACCAACCTGCTTGGACGCGTCGGCAGCCCACTTGCCCGCCGAGACCTCAAAGTTACCGAGGTCGGCACGCGACGCAGAAGGAGTCCAGCGGTCCTTCCAGCCCTCGCCGTCCGAAAACGACTCGTGGAGGAACACCTCGGCGGACGCAAGCGCACCGAGACCAAGGATAACAGCAAGAGTAGGCACCTTCATAATAAAAACAGGAAGAAGAAAAAAGGGGGGATGGAGGATGAAGAAAGAAGAAGAAAAAAAAAAAAGACAGGAGAAAAAAAATGGAAACAATTGGAAAAAAGCTAGCCCTATTTAAACCAGCCAGCCCATTGACGTGGCATCCTCTCTGCTCGCACTTTCCAAATTCGTCACACCCGCGAAACCAAACCTAAAAATAAAAAAAAGGCACGCATGCCACCTTTGATTTATTCATTGGTCAGTCGACCAAGACCCTGGACAATCTCCGAGGGTAATTGCTGCACTGGCCGTCTTGACTGGCCGTCCACGAACACATGCGTAAATCCGCCAACCTGGGGCAAGCACATAAAATAAAATAAAATTGAAGATGAGCGCCGGGCGTTCTTTTTTCATCGTTTTGGGTCTTACCACACACGCCAATGGCTCCTCATTTTCAAACAGGCCAACTCGGTATTGCACACTGGATCGCCCAGTCTTTGCAATGGCCAGGCCAGCCTGGATGACCGACGGGTACGACGCAGGCGCGTAGAAATTTGCAGATGAATTGACCACCAGGCCAATTGGCTTGGTCTTTGTCGTGTCCTGCGGCTCCAGCCCGCAATGGCGAATCAGATACTCATTTACAATCGTATCAATGTAATGGTAATAGATGGAATTATTGATGTGCCCATATTGATCATTGTCGGACCACCTATTTCAAAGGAAAAAAAAAGGGGGGGACGGTCAGCGCTGGGCGGGCGGGACCGGGGAAATTGTCCTGAAAAGGCTCTCCTGCGTTCGTTTTCGCTTGTTTCTAACCTGGTCTGAATAGGTAAAAAGTACTTGTAGTGGTGGCGCTCTCGGAACGTGGGCGGTTTGCTGACTTTTGTGGCCGCGGCCGCCGGCACCGCCTTAGTGGACGACGACGACGAAAGGTGCTTGGTCACCATTGAAAGACGTCCTTGGGAGCCGCTCATGACGAATACAAAAAAAAAAAAGAGTGTTTTTATGCGGGGAGAAAGTGAAAAGGAAAAAGCAAGGGGGCGTGAAAAAGCCAAAAGGGGGGCACACAATCCCCCCATTGTCGATGACATGAGCCAAAATGCATTGAATTGAAACGCCGCATTTGCATGATTTCTTCTGACGCCTAAGAATTGACGTTTCGCTTGGTCAGAAATGCCGAATTGAAGCATTTTGGCTTTTTTTTTATCCATCCAAGTTGATGTGGTATCAAACTTACAGCCAAGGTTTTGATCTTTTATTCACCGCGTGCTGCGCCAAGATGCCTTTTAAATCAAGTGTTTGTGGAGAGAATCGCGGTTGAGAGCATTTTTATTGTTTTCTGGCTGTTTGTCGACGGATTTAAAGATTCCAGGGACAATTTGCTACTGGAATGAATAAATTCGGCATTTTCTCGATCAAATGAGCCTACTCCCGAGGCTCTGTGACCGCTGGATGGCGCGCAATGACGATTTTCGAAAATGGCGAATTTTCTCCGGTGCACCGTAGAGGATTTTTGACAATGGTGAATTTTGGTCCTCTGATCGCGCGCCATTCAACCACTTGGTACATCGCTTCTCTTTAGACATAGAAATGGCATAAAAACCATGGGTCCATTGATTGGTTTTCGTGTAAAATGCGAAAAGCTGCGATTTTTCATGTCAAGGCATACTCAACGAGGATTGGCCGCAGCGCCCTATAAGTTATATCAACAGAGAGAGCAGGGCTCGCAGCGTACGCAAACACAGATGACCACTGAAAAAAAGGGATTTTTGACATTTTTAACACGGTTTGAAAAATCGTAGACATTTTCGACGCGTCAAAAAGTGCGTTAAGCGTCGCGTGACACGCGCTTGTTTCTCATCATTCATGCACCCAAGGCGTCTCTTGCCAATGGACGCGTCAGCGCGGCTCTATGGACGTGTTTTTCTGTACAATTCACCATTGAAGTTTAATTGAAAATCGCGAATTGCTCGCCAACGCGAAAGTCGATCATGCTCCTTTTAGGCATATTCCGCCGATTTGCCTTGCGCTGCATCTTGTAAGTTTGGCGTCATTCTGCTGATCCACATTTTGGATTTCTTCTCGGGTGGTCAAAGTGGCCCATTTTCTATTTTGCGTGTGGCGCGCCCCCAATTGCTCTTACCGGTGACAAAAAGCGCCCCACTTGGAGTTTCAAGAGTGCAATCTCACATCTGGTCGCATTTCAATATCATTCATGTGCCTAGCTGGCGAATTGTAATACAAAACCACAGCCAATTAAACAAGTATTAGATAACTCGCGGACCTGAACATTATCATCTCCGGCGGCAAAGCGATAGACTCAAGCGCAAACGCCATTGAATGACCTATAGCAAAAATTAGCCAATTCATTTATAGAAAACATGGGTTGACGATGATAAAAAGATGCATTTTTATTTCAATTATAGCTTAGGTCTTTGCCGAGGACAGTGCATGCCAGACGCGTCCATAGAGTGAATTTGAACGTCGTGCTGGCTGCTGCAGGGAGCTTGAGCGTGGGGGCGGTGCGACCGAGGATGGCGGGCGTGACATGGGGGTTTGTGGCGGTGGTGGTGGCAATGACATGTGTTTGTGCTCTTCCTTTGGCTCCCAGGGGTACCTCTGTGGTGTGGTGATGGTTGGTGGTGGGGGTGAGCATGGCGGTGGTGACAATGGGCGGCGTGCCGCTGCATCGGGGACGACATCCATGCAAAGCAGACGCGTCGTTAATCGTTTGTTCTCCTGGATCAAGTCGGCCATGTCCATATCCTGCTGTTTTTTCTGCTGCGCCAGATCGTCCATGTCCAGCGTCAGCGTCGCCAGCTTTTCAATCAGGGCCACTTGATCATCGTCCACAATGGCAAGCCTTTCTTGCAATTGCACCACATGGCGCTCCAAATACTGATTGCGTTCGCGCAAATCAGCCCGATTTGTGGCCTGTTGCTGCTGTTGCTGCTGGTCGTGCTGGAGTTGGTGATGATGGCGGTGCTCGAGTGCTTGGATGGTCATCTTTAGCGCGTCACGCTCCGTGTTCATTTCTTGTCTGTCCATCTTGGCCTCGTGCAATTGGTCCATGGCCGAGTCCAATTGGCGTTTCAATTCGCTGATCTGCGTCATGAGCGCGTCCATTTTGGCTTTACAAGCGGTGGGGTCGTGTTCGGGCACTGATTTTGACGAATTTGGCAAATTTGACGAACTGGATGTCGTTGACGTGTTTGGGTTTGCGCGTGGCGTGGGGGATGGCGCGCGGGGGTGATGGATGGGTGCTGCGCGACGTTTGATTTCAGGTATCATCGATATGGAGGGCATGGGAGGCGGTGGCGAGTCCATGGATGTGCATCCACGTGATGTATTTGAGCTTGTGCTGGTTGTGGGTGCCAATGCCATGGCGGTGGCGGTCGCAGGCTTCTTTTTTTGTTGCAATGAGCGGCGGCGCAGGAAACTGCCAAAACGATTACCTGCAGCAGCAACATTTGGGCGCGGCTGACCGCGATACCTTTCCTCGAGTTGATCCAATTGCGATGTACTGATGACTTTTTGCAATGCCATGGCATCTTGAAGTACCTGAGCCCAGTCATCGTGGTACGGTGCACACAACTTGCGTGACGCGACGCCATCCAAAAGATCCTCGCATTCGGTTAGCTTGAGCAAGCGTGCCTCGGACCGTTTGAGCATGGCAATGGCGACGCGCATCATGACTTCGGTGGCTCCCTCGAGGAATAACAGATCGTAGATGCGTGTCACCAGATCCAGAGGCAAAACATACGCAAAGAGCGTCAAAAACCATTGCGACGCAAACATGGCCGAGTGCAAGTGGTGCTTTTCGAAATGTTTGGCCAATCGCGGTGCGTGTCGCTCCAATAAGCACGTGAATTGGAACAGACGCAGCTGCAGCCCGTCCATGGTCATTGTGTACATGGTGCGCATATTGTACGTTTCCATCAATCTGCAAAAAAAAAAAAGGAAAAAAAGGGGGGAGAGAGAATGTCAATGTTTCAAGCGCTAGGATATGCATAAATGAAAAAAAAAAAAGAGACAACAATGCTTGGTGTTTACCTGACAAGCACACAAAACGCCTGTGGCTCGGGCATCTGCATCATGGCGCAAAGAAAAAAATATGGTGAGCCATGCTTTTTTTTTATCTTTTTTTTTTTGCCATTGTATTTTACATTCATTAAAAGGGGTCCGACAAGGAAAGGTAGGCCTTGACAATAGCCAAGCGAATGGTCATACAGGCTGTAGGCAATGAGGACGCGGCGCATGGCCAATTGGCCAGGGCCATTTTCCTGGCTAAACATGTCGACATGGGGAAAAGTGCGTGGAAGATCGCGCTGGATGATGCGTTCGTGTGGCGACCGTTCGTTACATAATTGCCCATAGACGGTTTCTAAATGGAGTCCGTCCGATTGGCTCAATGCCTGCCACAGGCGGCCGCGCAATGGCGGCGGCAAGCCCTGTTGCGTGGTGGTGAGTGTGACGAGTGTCGTTTTCAGTCCATTGTCCTTGAGCAGGCATGTGGGATCGGCGAGCAATTGGTTCCACGGCGAAGGCGACGACACCGACGTGTACGCGGCGGCCGAGTCAATGGACGTGTACGACGACGACAGCGACGATGACGACGCGTCCACCGGCGCATCCTCGGACGCGTGCCATTGCACGGCTTTGGCGTCGCTGGCGTAAAGGGCATTTTGATGCTCGATCTGCGCCAAGACCTGGTGATGCGCCGTCAACGACGCTGTCGTTTGCGTTGTTGACAGTCGTGACCCTAGAGGCGTCTTGATTGCCTTTTTCGGCTCTGGCTCCTTTTCCAACAGATACGCCCCTGGATCCCAGGCGCAAGTGTGAGGCGCCGACCACCGCGCAGGCGACGACATATCCTTGTCGCATCCATTGCTTTCATCATTGAGTATCGTCATTGAAATAAAAGGGCGAGTTGGCGGTCAATCGATTGGAATGGTGTTGGAATTGCGCGAAGTGAGAGCAAATAGTATAAAAAAAAAAAAGAGAGAGAGAGAGAGAGCAAACGAGAGAGCAAAAAGAAATCAAAAAAAGAAGAAAAAAAGCGAGAGTGAGAGAAGAGAAAAGAGAGAGAGAGAGAGAGAGAAACAAACTGAAAGCCCCCTCGCCCCCCTTCCTTTCTCTTTTTTTTTTTTTTTTTTTTGCCTTATTGCCCTCGCGCCCCCTCGACACGAACAACCAAGGGCTCATGGCACTTGTGTGGAGAAAAGACCTGCATGATCTGCGTGTAAAAATAGAAACTCAGAGAGCGGGGCTTGGAAATGGCAAAAAATAGCAGCATTGGAGCGTGAAAGCAGCCAACAATTTGGTTTTTTTACTTTTTGGTGGATTGTTTACGGATGCCAAGCGGGCCCATGGTAACGTGATGATGAGTTGCACCTTTTTTGTAACAATGAAGCACCCAGTCAATAAAAAAAATGACACGGCAAAAGCAAAGGATGAGAAGAAGAAAAAAAAAGGAGGCGCGGCAAAAGTGTCGCCACACACCCCACTGGGCCTTGTGATGGGCCAAACATCTGTCGATCGGGAACATCCACGGCTTTTGTATCGCCCGCTGATCGTCATGCCACGACGTAAACAAATCTCCATGTTCCCTGAATTATTGTTTTTTGTTTTATTGTGTAATTTTTGATCCATCGTCCATGCAAACAATTCCAACTTGGTATAGATACAGCTCAAAAAAAAAAGGGGGGCAAGGCAGATGACAATAGGAGGTGAGAACGTGAGATCAATTGGTCTTTTGGTGGCGCCTGTACCGCGTCACAATTTTGAAAATCAGCGTGTTGGTCGGCAATTCCACCAAAGAGTAGGCTGTTGAAGGGGAGGGGAAAAAAAAAGGAGTGAGCAAAGGAGAAAACGTCAATTGATCGAATTGAGGAGAAAAAAAAAAAGGAAAGCGCAGGGAGACGTCTGTTATTTTTTTTACCTTGGCTTGCGACTAACATGTCCAAGAGGGGTGCAAGCAACTTGTTATGATCGACGATGGGGTCGAGTCCCATGGCGGCCGTGGCGGACCAATCCTTTTCCACGAGGTGCCAGTCAATGAGCTCCTGTTGTGTGAACGTGCACGGGTATTGATCGAGGAGCATTTGCCAAAACGGCAATGTTTGAGCGTCGATGGGGACGTCGGTGGTGAGATAGAGAATCGGGTACCTTTTGTCATAGTGGCGGCGATAATCGGTGCAGGCCTGCATCCATTGGCGCCGCGTCTTTTTCGCGTGTGACGACGCGTCGCGCAAATACGTGGCCAACTGGGACGCGTCGTTGACAGGCAGTGCCGACGACACGGCGGGCGCGATGGAAAGGTCGCTCGACAGCTGCAGCATCATATACTGCGCCATGTCGTGCATCTGCGCAGGGCCGAGCTGGCGCATCACCTTTTGCAAATCGGACGCCATGTCGACAGACGTCAATTCGTCGGTATTCAAAGACGAAGCAGCAGCCGCCGACTGGACGACAAAGTCGGACGTGCGTAAATCAAGCTCGCGCTGCAGCATGTGCGGCCAATGCAGATGAATCGACACGTACGCGCGCGATCCGCCCAGCACGCGGCTAATCTCGCCCGCCGTCTGCTTGAGCGATGGCAGATGCGACGGGACCATGTGCATGGCAAACGCGTCCAGCAGACTGTGCTCCTCGGGCGTCTTGCTCGACCGGAAAAGCGCCCCATCCGCCAAAGACCCGCATTGGATCAACATCGCCTCGGATCGGCGAAGTAATGTGGTTGTCACCGGCGAGTCCGTCACCAACGGCACATCATTGTCATCTTTTTCTGGCCCTTGATCCTGTTTTTGCTCTTGTTTTTGCTCTTGTTTGGCTGTAGACGACGATGACGATGACGATGACGACGAAAAAGATGAGAATTCGACAGATCGGCGCTGTTTTTGCCCCAATTGGCTTCTCTGCGGCGCCTTGATCCGCTGCCACCATGCTTGCCACCACGACGACGACAGAAAATCGCCATTGTTGTCAGTCAGATTCTCCGCCGTCGGCCGTTGATCCTTTTGTGCCATTTTGGGATCGGGATCGACCAACAAGAGGCGTGTGCTCAGCACAGGCGCGCCATTCACCTGCCGCCAGTCGTGGTCTGGACGTTCAATCAGCCTGACGCGCTGGTGCTGCAGAAACGACAGGTCAAATACCATCGACCACGGCACCTCGGTCCAATCGGCCAACGTGTCGCATGGCTCGTATTTCAGCTGCCACGCCACGTCGCTCGTCTTGTTCCCCTTGCACGCCTTGCGGAGCACATCCTTGTCCTGCGCCTCGTATTGCCGTGCAAGCGTCGCAAGCGGACCCCACCCATGTGATCGCCCAAGACGCAAGTACGGTGCAATCAGCGTCCGATTCGTATCCTGCGCAATCCGGAGCCCGTTTTGAAACGCAATCAGTTGATCAAGCAAATCCCTGGAAACAAGAAAATAATGAGAAAATGAGAGGCAAAAACAAAAAGAATTGGGATCGCCCCGCCGTTTCCGTTTAACCTGAATGGGCAACTTACCCGTGGGGAAAGTATGATAGGAAGCGCTCTTCAGTGGCAACAACAGGAGCGTCTGAAAAGGAAGGAATCGGGCGAGAACCCAGCGCAAGGGGTGCCTGAGCCGACGGCGACGACGACGACGACGCGGCCGTTGCCACTGTCGGCAAACTGACAGGTAGCCAGTGCGCGCGCGGCGGCTGATACAAGAGCGACAGCGACAAAAATATCGACACCAACACCAGCAAAAGATACACCGTCCTTTTTCGTAACATGACGGAGAAAAGGGGGGAAAGAGCAGGGGAAAAGGTCAACAAAGACGCAAGAAAAGAGAGAAAAAGAGGGAAGAGAAGAAAAAAAGGGGGAACCTAAAGAAAAAAAATAGGAGCCAGCTTTCTTTTTTATGCGGCGTCGGGGTTTCAACCACGGCAGCGTGCATAAAAAGGCGCACACACACACACATAAACAATGAAAAAGAAATGGACCCCATTGCAAATGAATTCTTGGCTTGATTACACTCGTGTTTTATTGTATTTTTCACGCGTTTTTGCAGCAATGAAGCTCGTTATTTTGTAGCTAGCTGATTGCTTTCTCGCCCTTTTTTTTTTTTTTTTTTTTTTTTTTTTTTTTTTTTTTTTTTTTTGTTGCCAACCACTGCCAAAGCTCAGCTTTTGAGCACGCAAAGCCAAAGCATAGCCTGGTCTGACCGAAAAAAAGGCGGGGGTCCAATTGCCAGCCACTGGCAATTGGGCGTCCAAACTAGGGCCAAAAGGCTCTCTTATTTTTTTTTTTTTTTTCTCTTTTCACGTTTTTTTGCACTTTTTCAACATGTCGTTTGCCCTCTTTCGCCATGCCCGTCAACCTGTGCGGTCACAGCTCGTCCGTGCTATGGCCACACAACAACAGGCCCTGATTCCCACGTGGCAAGACTATTTCAAGCTTCGATCCAAGCGACGCATGTTTGAACTTGCCAGCTACGGCCCCAGCACCATCTTCCCTGCCGCCGCTACTGGCTCGTATTTCATGCAGCTGCAAATCGACCCCACCACCCTCATTTTGGGCATGGATCCCTTGGCGGCTGCTGCCATTTCCACCATTGGCGCTGTAAATGACAAATCATCATGCAAAAAGCGCACCCATGGAGCTCAATTGACCTGTTTTTTTTTTTTTTTTTTGTTGGTTTTCTAGGGCTTCTGCGGTTTCCTTGCCGGCCCCGTGTTTGGCGACTTGATGTTCAAGCTCGCGTACCGCAAGTACGTGCCTGAGATGGATGCGCGCGACAAGGCGTTTTACGAGCGCATCAAGAAGAACCGCGCTGACGCGCGCCTCAATTCCATCCGCAACCCCGTCCCTGACTACTATGGCGAGAAGATCCAGTCCGTGTCCGACTATCGATCATGGCTGCGAAAGCAGCGCGAACACTATCGCAAGGGCGTCTTTGGCGGCGCCGCCGAAGAGGATGCCATGTAAATTACGTCCCCCGACGCGCACTCACACACACACACATTGATCCCCCTCCGGCCCCCCTCTCCTTCTTTCACTCTCGCTCTTTAGACTTGTTTGCCTCATGACGCATCTTTTTCCCTCGCATTTACTTTCTCTTGCTCAAAAACGCGACACGTCGCGTGCTGCCCCCCTCTCTTCCTCGTTCCGACTACTTTCTTTCTTTGTTTCAAAACAATAAAAACCCATTTACACAGTCATTCCTTGGTCGCGCCGCGTCGGTCACGTGTCAATCGCAACGGCGCGTCATTTTTAACAATTTTCATGTTGAATCTCACTAAGCCCATGCACAACCCACACAGAAACTTGCTAAAGGGTGTTCATAGGCTCTGCCGTGCTAACAACCAAGCCATAAAATGATGAGCCGCGACAATAATTATCGAGCAAATCGCAATTTTTGATAAAATCAGGTAGAACGCCACAAATTCGCGCTTTACGACTGCAAGACTTTGGCTCGCTAAATGCGTTTCACCAGTATTCAAGACACCAACAGGTACATTTTCATATCTATCATTTGACCAGCATGTTAAAAGTTGATCCAAGCGCGTGTTGATTCAATCATCTTTTTTTTTCTACATTTCAACTCGATTTTCATTGACACAAACACTATTAACTTTTAATATTTCGAACAAAGCACGGTTGATAGCATCGTGGTTAGAATTGAGCGAGTCGCTTGTGTAAGCATTTGAGGCTTGAACCTCTGGCAGCACGCAAAAAAAAAAAAAAAAATTGTGCGCGTTTCGCGATTTCGCTCGTCATCATTCGGTATTTAAAGCTTCTGATGCATAATTTGGCTTTCCAAAAGTGCCTATTTCATTATCAATGGCACTACGAAAGCCCCTGTTTCATGCCAGACGCGCAGGTGGCCCAAAAAGTTCAATTTTTCAGATTTTTTTCTTTGAAAAATCCATGCATGATTTTGCAGACACCGGGGACCCATTTTTAGTGATGCGGCGACACCGTACAAGGTTTAAACTCCGATACAAAAATGTTGGAGAAGCTCCAAGATGATCCAGTCGCGTCGAGAAAAAAAATTGTCAGTGTGTCCGAGTGGTTAAGGAGTGTGACTCGAAATCACATGGCGTTTCGCCGCACAGGTTCGAATCCTGTCGCTGACGCATTTTTTTTATTTTTTTTGACATAATTTTTTTGTAATTTTTTTCGCATTTTAAGATCAGCTGCGGAGATGGGCGGATATGTTCATTTTAGAGCCCGACGTCGGAGTTTTTTGAACCGATGTCGCGTTTCCCGCGTTTTAATACTCCGCTTGTGTGTATTCCCTTATTAGGAACTTCGGTCAATCGAAATTACTGTATTTGTCCATTTACAGTAGTTGGCGGGCAGTATTTTTTTTCTGCACGCAAAGTAAATTTTTCCACGCGCGAAGCAAATTGAGCACGCGCAAAGTGGAATTGAGGTGAGCGCAAATTGGAATTGTGGGACACGCAGATTGTTAGTGTGGGGCGCGCAGATTGGTGGTGTGGTGCACGCAAACTGGTGGTGTGAGGCGCGCAGATTGGTAGTGTGAGGTGCGCAAATTGTTTGGGTAATCGAAGCTCAATTGGCTGATCCACTTGCACAAACAAAGCATCAAGTGTGACTCTGTTCGTGGTATTAATTTGGGGCTCCTAACACGCTTTGTCGTTGAGAAATGACGCGTTTCACTAATTGCATAAATTTGGTACTAACTCAGCAATAACGCGCCGTCCTCGCGTTACCTCAGCACATTTCGCGTCTTTGGCGACGCTTTTTTAAAAATTTTTGTTTGGGACCTCAAACGCGTGTCCTCCTCGAAAAAAGTCGCGTTTCATCCAAAATCATTAAAAAATTTCCTTGCCCACCCAACTACCCTATTTTATTATGCTTTTTTTTTACAAAATTTTTTCTCTATTGAGGCAGCGATCAAAGAAGGACACAGAGTGCTTGATCCACCCAACACAATCGTCAGGGGTCACAAGCCTGGCTGACTCCAAGATTCTCGGCGTCAAAGAGTCGTTGTCGGTCAATTCCGACCTGCGGACACCTGCCTTCACCTTGGCCCAAAATTCCTCAATGGGATTGAGGAAGGGGGACCACGGGGGGAGGTACAGCACCCTATATCCTCGAGACTCGACTAGGTCGCGAATCATGGGGGACTTGTGGATTGGGGCGTTGTCCATCACTAAAAATCGGCCGTTCATTGCACGGGCATCGAGAACATCCATGACCGAAGAGATGAAAGCGATGTAGTCGGCTGTTCTCGTGCCCACGACACCCTTGACCTTTTTGCCATTTTTGACGCTTATACAGACTTGCGGCTTACGCAGCGACAAACAAACCACACCGAGCTCGCACATCGCGCCCATGATGGTGATGTTGACACCTTTTTGGGTAGGGACCACTGCCTTGGCCGGAGTTCCCTTCTTGGACCAGCCAAATCCACGTCGGAGGTGCATGTTAAAACCAGCTTCATCAATAAACACACACGATGACAAATAGTCCAAGTCAGGTAGGCTGTTCCACTGCAGCAAGAAGGTCTCGCGTCGCAGATCCAAGACACGATCCGAGGCGCGAGCGGCAGGCAATTTCTCCAGTTTCTTCAGAGTAAGTTTGCAATGTTCGACGGCGTGCTTTCGCAGACCAGAGAGAGTAATTGTAAAGCCGTCAAACTTGCTGGCAAGCATGTCACGGGCTTCTTCCAACGTAGCCGCATTTTTCGCTTCCCAAAATTCAATCAAGGCCTGTGTGTGCTCCTGGAAGAGCTTCCGGTTGCCACCGCGACCATGCCCTGCACCTGACACCGGAACTCGTTGCTCTGCATCTTCGCGGTAGCGTTTGACGTACGACTGGGCTGTACGAACCACAATGCCCACAGATAAGCCCGCGTCTTTGCCGTCATGCCTGATAAAATTAAAATTGTTGTGAATGCTCTTTTTTATTTTTGCTCGTTTTTTTAAAGCATTTACCTTGCTCAATGACCAAGTGGATGAGCTTTTCCACCTGCTCTGCGGTGTATTTTCGATACTTGCCACGCTTGGCCGTAAGGGGCAGCGGCGTCGTCTCTTCGGGGCGATCCTTGCAGATGGACGAAATGGGCACTACGGGCCTCACATACGTCTCCTGGTAGCTCATGAGCGTCATAATTGGTGCATCAGCTTGTTTAGCCCAGTCATTTTCCACGACCTTGTATTGAACTTGCGGATCAGACACGGTTGCTTCCATATCCATAGTCTCGCTCGAGATTTCTTCCATCAGATCATCCACTTGTGCAAAACTGAAGTCGTGCACGAAGGGATCATTTTCATATTGATCATCTTGATCATCATCTTGGTCAATTGGCACTCTTTAATTCCAGTTAGCGGACATCTTGAGGAAAAGTAACAACTGCAGCAAAAAAAAAACAGATTGGCATCGTGCTTTATATTTTTTATGTGCCACAAAACGCCAATTTATGGCGCCGCTGTGATTTTTTTTCCTGTCAGGCGCACGCGTTTGCTGGACCTCGGGCGTCACGTCCGGGGACAATGCAGGCGCGGGGGCTGGCGTGGAGACATCGACCTCTATGCCTAGTTCGAGCAATTCCTCGTCAAGCGAGGAAATGCTCTCACGGCGCTGTCGATGCCTTGGCGATGGGCTGTGGTGCATGATTCGGACAATGAGCTTTTATTGGGACAAGGAAAAGGGACAGGGGACGATGTGGCAAACAGGGGAATGATCAGGTAAAGAAAAAGGGGAAGCGGCTGCTTAAATGGGCAGCCGATGATGGGGATTGCCCAGTCGGGCTTCCAAAAGTGTCAGCGGCGGAAGCTGGATGGGCAATTCCCAAAAAAAAAGGAAAGAGGGCGCGGCCAAAGGAGTGGGGCACGCGTGAGACAAAACAAGGCAAGGAAGGGCATTCATGGGCGGTAAGCCAGAAAGGGGGCAGAGAGACGAGGCAAGGGCGGATGGTCATGGTGGCGTGAGGAAGCGAGCGATCCACGCAAAAGAAAAAAAAAGGAAAAAGGATCAAAAAGGCGTGGCACATGTCGGGAACGCGGGGCGGATCCTGACATTTCCAGGTGTCACGCTTGTCGTGGTCCTTTTTATTGCGCACAAAGCAAAACTGACACCAAAATAGCTGTTTTTCGCTTACTATACAACATGTTTGCGTTCTTTGAGCCTATGGAGATTGACTCACATCTGTGCAATGGGCACCATGAGTCCATACCGATGCAGACTTTTTCTTCTAATACAGAAGAATTGCCGTTATACAGTACACCACGGGTATGACCCGTTTCACGGATACGCCGGCCCTTTCCCCGAGCCTGGCGCTATCCACAGAGAGACTGACCACCTCCAAGGATATGACTGTCTCTTCTGCGGATATGGTGTCCCCTCCTTTGGACACGTTGGCCACTACCACGAAAATGGGCACTTTTACGGCTCTTGTGGCTACTTCTAGTCCGACTCTTAACAGACGACTGGGGCCACTTCCGACACGTGGCCGGAAACCGTTGAGTTCGGATGCCAAGCTTCAAATTTTTAAGAAGTACAGTACGTAATGGCGCCCAAAGAAAAGCGACCATCCGCGCGTGCATTGGCCGTCCAGCTTGGAATAAAGAGCAAGACGACAGTGATCAAGTACGCGCGTGCATTTCACCGCCAGGCGCCCATTGATTTGATTCGAATTGAGGATCCGGAGCTGTATTTTCAATTGACATCGCAATAAAGCGCTATCGCAGTCTTTTTTTGGTGTTTTTTTGGTGATTTTGTGTTCCGACTGTTATTTGAACACCACGTGTATGGCTTTGCATAGGGTACGACGAATGACAAGGAAATGCGGCCAACAACTGCTGCCAGAAACGGCCAAAAATGGCCACATCCCAATGCCTGCGGAGATCAATGTAAGGTTCCATGGGCGACGATCAAAAAACGGCCAAAAACGGCCAACAAAAACGGCCAAAAACGACCACATCCCAATGCCTGCAGAGATCAACGTAAGGTTCCGCGGGCGACGATCAAAAACGGCCAAAAGTGGCCAGTCGCATACTGACTTTTTTGTTGTCGCACTCTTTGACAGGCATTTCCCAACGCGGACGCTGCGATTGGCAATTTTTTTGTCGCACAGCGCACATCGCATGATGCAATGGCATCCCATGTTGCACAGTTGACAAGGGGCGCATCGAATACATATTAGGAGCAATCTTTATTCCTTTTTGCGCAACTTTTTTTTTGAAAAAACGCACTGAAATGCCCAGGCCCAAGAGAGTCTACACTGCCAAAGAAAAAAATGATGTAGTCAATCATATACTGGAAACTCGATGTAGCGGCCGTGCTGCAGCAAAGAAATTTGGTGTGACATCTCGCATTGCTCAACGATGGTATCAAGATTTCACCAACCCCAACCGCGTGGCCTCCAGCAAAAAAAAGAACCAAATCTGTGATGAGCACAAAGCATACATTCAAGAAAAAATCGATGGCAATAACGCGGTCTTGACGGTTGTCGACATCCACAAGGATCTCTGTGCGCAATTCGAGAACCTCAAGGTCAGCAAGTCTGCAATTAGCTCTTGCATCAAGAACAATTTCTCGATCTCCTTGTCATTGCGCCCAACTCCTCTGTCTGTTGATTATGATGAAACCATTGAACGAGAAGATTTCCTTGTTGGATGGGCAAACCCATCCATGGACTACTTGCGAAATTGCATCTTTTTTGACGAAATGACTTTTGATTTGTTCGATTGTCACGTTCCTTACGACTCGCCTGCCAAACAGCCAAAAAAACCCCAGCAATCAAGAAAGGCCATGGTTGCGATTTGTTCTGTAGGTGTTGCCAGCTTCAGACTGCAAGTTCCACACCACCAAGATCGCCACGACGACCAATATAGCAAGTTTCTGTGTGACACGCTTGATCGATTGGAGCAAGGTTACCGCGGCTGCTTCGTCCTCGTCAGCAGTCTGTCCTTGGACAAAAATTCTTTTGTACACCAATATGCAACCATGAAAGGCTTCAAGTACTTGCGAATTCCATGCATCGATTGCGAATTGAACCCATGCAAGCAATTTTGGAAGGTGATGCTGTCAAATGTTGATCGTAAAGCAGGAGACTCCACTACGACAGTACGATTCAACAACGCGCTGAATTTAATAGACCCGCATTGTTTAGAAGATATGATTACTAAATGTGAAAGTAACTTTAGACAGTACTTTACTACTGCTCTACGTAATTCAGAAACTAATTAAATAAAAAAAGGGTGGTTGGGTGGGCAAGGAAATTTTTTAATGATTTTGGATGAAACGCGACTTTTTTCGAGGAGGACACGCGTTTGAGATCCCAAACAAAATTCTTTAAAAAAGCGTCGCCAAAGACGCGAAATGTGCTGAGGAAACGCGAGGAAGACACGTTATTGCTGAGTTAGTACCAAATTTATGCAATTAGTGAAACGCGTCATTTCTCAACGACAAAGCGTGTTAGGAGCCCCAAATTAATACCACGAACAGAGTCACACTTGATGCTTTGTTTGTGCAAGTGGATCAGCCAATTGTAGAGCTTCGATTACCCAAACAATTTGCGCACCTCACACTACCAATCTGCGCGCCTCACACCACCAGTTTGCGTGCACCACACCACCAATCTGCGCGCCCCACACTAACAATCTGCGTGCCCCACAATTCCAATTTGCGCTCACCTCAATTCCACTTTGCGCGTGCTCAATTTGCTTTGCGCGTGGAAAAATTTACTTTGCGTGCAGAAAAAAAATACTGCCCGCCAACTAAATGGACAAATACAGTAAAATGCTCATTTACGCAATTTTACGTGTAATTTGCGCAAAATTACTGTACTGTACGCACACAGTACGCCTTGATGGATTGCCCGACAACGTTGCCACTTGATTTATTTTCCAGTGCCTCTTTTCACTGAATTACAGTGGAAGTGTAGAACTGTTACAGTATATAGGGCTTCTTAACGAGCCAACGAGCCGAGCTTTGACCTACACTCCTACAGTAGCTAGCTCAAGATGGAAAAATAGAATTTGCCGTACAGTATGTCACTACTGTATTTCTTGAGCTGACTCAGCCATTTTTTGCCATTTTGGCCCAATTTTCGACCAAGACATACGGCAAATTCTATTTTTCCTATCGATGGCATGTCGTTTCTCGTTTTGCCATTTTGGCCCAATTTTCGACCAAGACATACGGCAAATTCTATTTTTCCTATCGATGGCATGTCGTTTTGCCATTTTGGCCCAATTTTTTTCGACCAAGACATACGGCAAATTCTATTTTTCCTATCGATGGCATGTCGTTTTTGGAATGCATGCCAATCTTGTCTGGGCCAAATGCTCGTACGTGGTCCCGTTGACGTACACAACCTCCCAGATGGCGAATTGCTTGGACAAACTCAGCCCTCCTCGGCCCCCTCGCTTCCTGGTTTGTGGCCGATCTTCGTAGGCAGTACTGATAACTGGGGGAATGGCGGCATCATCCAGCAGTTGCTCTTGAGGAAACGGAAGATCATGCATCTTCGTTCCTGAGCAGTTCCTCAAGGTCTCGCAAAGGTTGCTGCGATGATACCGGTATTGCTCATTCAGCAACTTCGGTTTTGCTCCTTTCATGGAAGTTAAACGTCGGGCTGTTTTACAGTACGCCTTCAATGTGGTCTTGTGGTGTTTGTACAAAAATAATACAGTATGCCAATAAAGGTGTTCTTTATCAACGAAAAACACAGTAAACAAATGCTTAAAAAACTACCGAGATTTGCAGTACTTGATAGCGCTTTGATGACAATGATTTCTTCACGAATACATCAAGCAAGCATTATAGGGAGTTACAGTAATTACGTGTGCGCGTCCCGCGTCGCAACCCGCGGTCTTTCTGAGCTTGGATTACTGTATTTACAACGAGCAGCTGCTGTTTTGCCCACAGAAAGACACAGGGGCAGTGGGCACGATGGGGACGTTGTTTTGGTGGTAAAGCATCGTTTAATTTGTGATAATGGAGATAAGGGAAAAAGGAAGGACATGCGCTGTGCGGATGTCCTTTTATACTCTAGGGATCAAGGGAAAATAGGGGGTCGTACAGTATCTGCAGATGAGTCAAGATGATGGATCTGAAGGATCCATCATTAAAAAGGGGATTTAACGCCATGTTAAGGGTCAATATTGCATGTTAGGAGGTTGGGTCATCGTGCATTGGCGTTGACCATCAGGAATTAGGGGCTAAGAGCGGTCGCGCGAAGGGGACAGCCTTGAGGAGGGATGGCACAGGAGCGCGTAAGAAAAGAAAAAAATGTATGGCGTGAATCTTGGCTTTGCGGGCATAACAGCAGCCCACTCAGCGCACAAAAACCAAATTGCTACAGTATTTTGGGAAGGAGTCAAACATGAATTGGTGAAAAAATAATTTCAACCGATCAAGTAGGCACTTTTTTCAGTCGATCGCCGTTCATGCGTCACTCTTTGGAATTTTTTCTCAAGTTGGGGCGACCTGCCATTTTGTCTGTCAATAGCAAATCTTTGGAGTTACCTGTTTGGGATGCATTGAGGCTAAAGTGCCTTATACGCCTACCATCGATTTTTGGCCTTTACAATTGCCTAATCGGGACGAGCTACTAATGAAAAATGTAGCTTTGATTCTGATTTTAGTTTTGACCAAGTTTCAGTCTCCTGTGATTTTGCATTCCTGAGATATTGTGATTTTGCCTAGTGCATGTCAAAGCCACATTTTGGCCTATTTCTCAGGAGCCACTGGAGATACAAAAATTTCACTTTGCATGTGCATTTGAATCAGAGTCAGGAGTATGCACAGCCATTTTTGGCCGGTTTTAAAATTTTCATCTTTTGCGGAATGTATGCATTGCTTGCCATCTAGAGGCCCTAGAGACTCCAGAAAACCGATTTTCTGACGTAATTGAGGTCATAGAATCTGATGGCGGTGTTTAAAATTTGAAATCACAAACGGTTTATGCACAAAATTCGCACTTTTTGTCACTTCATGCACTTTGGCGCGAGCCAGCCTTGGTTCTCGCATATCAACGCGTCAGCAAGGCCAGCGACGCGTGTAACGCGGTGATGGACGCGCTTTAGTCCGTGGTGGGACCCATCGACGCGTCTATCCAAGAGGCCCTTGAGGGCCAGGCGCCCCATGTCATACTTCGTCATCACTACCATATGCTACCCGTTTCCTTGCTCGGTAGCTTCGCATCTTCTGCAGTGCAGTATTTAGACACTCCGTTTTTATTACTGTAAATCAAGAAGGCAGCAGAATTTGATGGTAATGTATTTTTGCATGGTTAGCCACAGAAATACGCAACAATAGACAACTGTATATTCAATGCATTTGAACCTCCTGCCCCTTGTCGTTTGGTTTTGTACTAACTTTTTAATGACTGAAAATATAAGTGTACTGTATTACTGTATTCTAATAAAATATTGAATTAAGGATTTAGAAAAAATTAATAAATGCATTAAATATCGGCTGTGGGATCATAATCGGAATCATTTTCGCTGTTATTGTTTTCTTCTACTTCGTCTTCTTCAAAAATTTCACCCGCATCATCTGGATTGGCGACGTTTGATTGGGATTGCAAGTCAACTCGCCTGTTTCCTTCCACATCCTCCTCGTCAAGCACGTAATCTCCATCAACATACGTGAACACAGAGCTCTTGATATCAAAAAGGTTTTCTTGATACCAAGTTTCTCGATCTGGCGCACCGACCTGGTCAAATTCTTCAGTGTCGGTGTTAAATCGGGCGACGTCGCTAAGACCATTCATAAATTCAAGGAACAGATCTTTTTTTTCTTGATGCTTGCGCCGCCAAATGAATTCAATCAGGCGCCATGGAACACCTGACTTTGTTCGATGGCGCGCTTGCATATGTAGCTTGACGCCCGCCCAGGTGCCTATTAAAAGCGCAGTATACAGTAAGAAAAATTGTTTAAAATTACTTGAAAACGTCAATTTTTTTACCTTCAATGGTGTTTGTGCAGACACCTTGCCGAGAACGGTAGCTATCCGAGTGATTGACCCACTGGTGTTTGTAATCACCCCAACTGGGAATGCCCTGATAGGCTGCCCAGCCGTCGGTCCAAATTAGCGATCCAGGTTTAACAAATCGCTCGATTATCGGTCGAATAGTCTCGGCGGTGCGATTTGGCACTGTAGTCAAAAAGATACGACGATTTGTTGTAACCTCCACGCCGCCAATCACCCATACACCTTCCACACGGCCAATTTTGAATTTTGGGGTACGATTTTTCCTTTTTTGGTACCCTCCCCTTTTTTTTTATGCCGTCGTTCCCCGCCATCTTTTTTTTTTTCTTTTCTTTTTTTTTTTTGCAAGTTTTGCATGCACAGATCTTCCTCATGGATGGTGACAGATGTGAGTGGTCGTCGTGTTTTACTTGGTTGCAAAGGTGCATTCCTTTGTGTTTCTGTGATGAAAGCATCTGACGTTGTTTGACCATACAACAGTCTACTTAGAACAACAACGCATCGCGCCCAAAAACGACATGTCACAAGATTGAAAAGAGACGGGCGAAAAAGAGGGCTGGAAAAAAAAGTTGTAACTATTGAACGAGTGAGGACGACTGTGCTTGTGAGAAGCCGTTCTACTGAACAAATCAGGAGCAAGAGAGACATAATAAAAAGATACGTAAAACTATTGCTGTTGGTAGATCTAAGGACAGTGCAAGCAAAAAAAAAAAAAAGGGGCGGGGAAGCGGACTTTAGGGGTGCGCGACAGCTGAAAAATATGGGTGACACGTTATTTTTGTTCTCTTCTCTTCTCTTCTCTCTCTTTTTTTTTTGTCTCATGTCCTTAGTAAACAGCATTTTGGAAAAATACAAGCTGCAGACAAGTGGTGAGGTGATCCACCCGTACCCCGACGAACCGTATCCTTTTGTCACTACCATGGAACGCACGACTTTGAAGCACTTCATCGACGCTGAGAGCGAGCGATTCCATGTCCAATGGTACAACAGAAGCGGTGGCAAGAACCTCAAACGCAATGCTTTGTTCGTCGACAAGTTTGGTCCTCATTGCCAGCCCGTCGAACGCACTCCCAGCGACAACTTTGTTATGTATCAAGATCAACTTGGTGCAAAGCGTGGAAGAAAGACCGAGCTCACGATGAACGAGGTAACTTAAACTGGGTTGGCGCGTCTTTTTTTTTTTTTTTTTTTTTTTTTTACTTTTGCTTATTTTGCCGTCCTAGATTTATCTTTGCCATCGATTTGACAAGCCAACCGAAAGTCGTCGTCAAAATGTGCGTCATGAAAATATTCCATGCGAGTGCCAAGCGAAGATCATAGTTCATTGTGGCGAGCGTGAACCTACAAAGGCACGTGTCACGTTCTTCTGGCGGCACACTGGCCACGTTCCTCGAAGCAAGGGTGACATGCTGAGCGCCCCACTTCCACGTCAAGCAAGAATGTCCATTGATTCCTTGGTCGACCAAAGCTTAACGTGGCGTAACGTCAAGGAAGCTCTGCGACGAGATCGAGCGACACTCGAGACAATGCTCTTCGGCGATGAGTCTGACATGGAGGTCTCTGTTGCGTCCCATATTGGCTATCAGGAGATATACTATGCCATGTCAAAGGCAGTCAGACGCAAATCTCGCTTGGATGACGACATGAAGGTCAGCCTCAGCAAGTGGACGGACAAAATCGAGTCTGATGGCAATGGATTCTGCTTTTTGAACGAGGACCTGGACTGTGTTGAACTTGGCGCCTTTTCGTTTGCATTCATGTCTCGCTGGCAATACAATGTATGAACAATTCCTGCAAAAAAAAAAAAAAAAAAAAAACGATGCCATTTTTCACCTTTTTTTTTTTTTTTTTTAGCTCTTGATGAAAAATGGCAAGCATATGGTCTGTATGGATTCTACTCATAAGACCTGTGTTTCTGAGGTGCTTGAGAATGGCCAATTGGTGCAGATGGACGCTTTCCTTTACACGCTAGTGGCCCGCAGTGATGTCACCGGAAAAGGCGCTCCTTTATGCTGGATGATTACCAATTCGCAAGACTATCATCCGATCCTCAGTTGGCTCGTGTGGCTAAAGAGCCTTGACTACCATCCTGCCAGCATCATGATTGACAACAGCAACATCGAGATCAAGGCCATCCGACTTGCATTTGGCGATTCGACACGCATCAATATATGCCAGTGGCACATTTTGCGCAATTGGAGGGCCAAAGTTGTCGAGAAGGTGCATCCCAAGTCAAATGTTGAACGTCCGCGTTCTGACGATGTGGCAGCTCACCGAGAAGAGGCTCTGACAAGACTCACAGCAATGATGCATGCGAATGACGAAGATGAGTATGAATGGGCATACGACGAGCTGCGGCTGTGGATCAGGGAACACCAAGGTCGCTGGGACGCTGGTGAATTGCTGAGCTATTTTGACCGGGAGTACCGCCCAAAGAAGGCTGAGTGGTCCAATGCATTCCGTCAGGTAAGATGAAAAAAAAAAGGTAGGTGTATGTGCGTATTACCCGTCGTGTTTAATCAATCAAACAATAAACATTATTTCGACTATACGTATTATCATTGCATTGGTTATAATAAGGAGCACCAAAACGTTCACACGAACAACTACGTCGAATCGTGGCACAGAACTCTAAAGCAAGTGTACTTGCCATCATTGCGTAGTGAACGCGTGGATGTCTTAGTTTGGATTCTCATGGAGCAGGTGCTACCTGACGTGATGGATGACCATGTGCGCACATTGCAGCACTTCCAATCGAGAAGGATGACTTTGGCAGAGCGCAGCCGCCTTCGAGCAGTTGAGCGACTTGCAGGTAGAAAAAAAAATAGAAAAAAAAATAGAAAAAAAAAAAGACTCACGTCGTTTCGTCTCGTGCAGGGGAGCAAGCATCGGCAATGATCCTTGAGAACAATGCTGACAATGTCATTGTGCAATCTTTCACGGATCCCAATGCAAGATACATCGTGACAATTGTTGATGGCATCATGATGGACTGCGCGTGTCCTGATTTCAGCCGTAGCAGCACAGCCTGCAAGCATATGTTCCTCGTTAACAGCGTCGAGCGACTGGGGTTTCCGACACGCGACGTGATTGAAATCCCAGCTGCTTTGCGAATTCGACCTGCCACTGCCACTGCCACTGCCAATGACCTAACGACGCAACCAAGTTCTTCCAATGACGCCGCCCGCCAGCAACGAGTCACTCCTGAGGTAGAGGCACTGCAAGAATGTTTCGATAGGTAGGACCAGTAACAAAAAAAAAAAAACCTATTGACTTTATTCCTTAGATTCCACGTGTCATTCGAACGATTTGCAAAGAAAGCTGAGTGTGTGGACCGCCGTCATTATGACCATCGCGCAGTCAGACACATTAACAATGTCCCTACTATGCTCGACCAAGGCTTTTCTACGCTGTCGCAATATGAGGTTGCCAATCGCAACTTGCAAGGACGCCAGCGTCGCTTTTAACTATTTGTCCAATAAAATAAACATGAGATATGATCACACCAACATTGTAATAAGGCTTGCGCACCTTTGCAACCAAGTAAAACACGACGACCACTCACTTCTGTCACCACCCATGAGGAAGATCTGTGCATGCAGAACTTGCAAAAAAAAAAGAAAAGAAAAAAAAAAGATGGCGGGGAACGACGGCATAAAAAAAAGGGGAGGGTACCAAAAAAGGAAAAATCGTACCCCAAAATTCAAAATTCGCTTCCACACGGTGCCCACGATGGTACTTGCGCTTGCCAAATTTGGATTCGTCGATTTCGACGATAATGCGCGCAGGTTCGCCTTGGCGGTTCAGCCGAACTTGACCGTTGAGATTGCGGTGGTAGCCGCCTACGCAAAAATGATCGTTTTTACTTAATATAAGCGGTTTTTTTTCCTTTTTTTTCTTTTTTTTACCAACTTCAAAATCTTCATCATCGAGCATTTCCTCCATCGCGTAAAGCATGGACATGTGAACTGCGGCTATATTTTTTCTGCTCACGCCGAGTTGGCTGCAAATTGCAGCGACAGGTTCACGATGCATAATCTTGTACATGATGCGCACCGTGGACTCCACAAAGGCGACTTGAGGTTGTAAAAAATGGACCCAATTCGATAAGACATCGTGCTTGTGCATTTTGGGGCATTGGGGCAAGTCCTTTTTGGGACAATCCACTGAGCAATGCGATCTTCTTTGATAGAGCGACGGAGCTCCATGTTGCCGCCATGCCTTGGACACCTGAACAGGCCGCGCACCACCAGATTCTCAGGAACACCACCATCATTTGCATCTTGGGCTTCATTTTCAATGTGCTCATTGGTATAAAAAATATCAAATTCGTGCGCAAGCCAGCTTGCTGCCGTTCGCTGGCTGTTGCCAAGATGATACTTCAATGTATCCTCTGTCATTGGTGCATCTGGGCTGCGACGACGATCAATACGGACCATGCTGAGAGGCGGTGGCGATGAACGAAGGCTCGGGACTTTAAAAACGTGAGATTTGCGCTGTGTCATTATAAAAAATTGTAAAGGCAAAAGGGAAAGTGCAAGTAAAAATAAAAAAGTGCAAGAGAAAGATTAGAAATAAAAGAACGAAGGTGCCTTTTATAGTTTTACTTTTTTCAAAAATGAATGGGAATCCTCGGGAATCCTCGGAATGACAAATTAGATCATTGGAATGACAAATTAAATCGACAAATTAAATCATCGGAATGACAAATTAGATCGTTGGAATGACCAATTAGATCGTTGGAATGACAAATTAGATCATTGGAATGACGAATTAGATCGTTGGAATGACAAATTAGATCGTTGGAATGATAAGTTTATCACACACAACACCACACATATTGTAGAACACCGCATTTCACCTGTTTCAAACTTGGAACAACTTTAGCGTACACACGTACGTACACAGTCCACACACACACGCACATGCACATGCACACACACACACACACACACACACACACACACACACACACACACACACACACACACACACACACACACACACACACACACACACACACACAAACACACACGCACACACACAAAAAAGACACACACATTTTCACGCATTTTCACGTATTTTCAGGCATTTTCTGTCAGCGTACCTCAAATTTTGCGTGGTAAAGTTAGAATTGGTCACCCCTTTTTAGGTCCACCCTGGAGCCATTTTTTGCCCCCCTTTTTTTAACTTCATTTCTTGTCTTGTCTTGTCTTTTTTTTGCACATCTGAACGCAGCATCGTGCATGTGTATACTGTGCAAGGTTCAGCTGAATTGAGATGGAGAGGAGAAACGTTGCTTGACAAAGGAGAATGAAAGCGTTCGTTTTACTCGCATTTCTCGTTTTTTTTTATTCAAGCTTGAAACTTCTCGATTGAGACGCGAATCAACAAGGTGCAAACTCAGTGTAGATCCTCTTTTACTCGCTCTTGTAAAATTGGTGGGTGGAGAAATGTGACAAGAAAACAAAAGACAAGAAATACAATCGCAAACAGATACGGTTTATTGAAATGTAAAACGATTCTCTATTTATACAAAACGTGAAAAGACAATGGTGTCGTACCGTGAGATGCGGAGAAACAACGCTGTAAGAGAGAGCTGTCGAGACTCTCCGTGTCTGAAGCAAAACATATTATTTGCCGCTTTGCATCAACTGTGAACAGACCTCGGATCGGTATCAAGCGCGTTTGTTCAATCCATTGAATGCCATTGATGAGTATACACATGGGGCTGATCAGGGCATGGGCATTGAGCCGGTGAAACCAGCGCCTGCGGCGCGCGGCTCTTTTTTTTTTTATATTCTATTTTTGCCATGCTTGGCCCGAGCTCGTGGCTGGTCATAGCCGAGCCAAGACTCTGCATGTCTGGATCATTTGTACAGTATTAAGGGCATTGATGGATGCATCAGGTATTGAGCACGTACAATTCAATGTGAGAGCATAAAGGATGATAAAGGTGCGCATTCCTTATTTCGGGCATCATGATTACAATGCGATGCGGATGACGGCCCGACAGCGGCCTGAGCGAGAGCGGGGAATCAAACCCCAGATTAGGAAGGAGCGTCGGAGCGACGTGTGCGGCAATTGCCTATTTTTTCACAACACTGGTAAAATACAAGGTACGCGCCATTGCGCGTCTAAACAACTTGATCGCTTATGCTCTGAGGACGGCAAATACAACAGCTCTCTTTCTCTCTCTCGCTCTTTTTTTTTATGTGGCATGTCTGCCGTTTTATTTTGCCTGTACCTACTGTAGTATGATCAGGGAAGATGTTTAAGAATTGGCGTTGGCGAGGTACGCGGTGTCACTGGGTATCATATGACAAGTCCTGACAAACAGACGCTTGGCCTGTCAATAATGAAAGAAAGCTCAAGCAAGCGCGTCTTAAACGCGCTCAACGCGTCAATGCACGTGCAGGCAGTGATCAAAGAATTAAAATGCTGACTTTCGTGCATAAACCGTTTGTGATTTCAAATTTTAAACACCGCCATCAGATTCTATGACCTCAATTACGTCAGAAAATCGGTTTTCTGGAGTCTCTAGGGCCTCTAGATGGCAAGCAATGCATACATTCCGCAAAAGATGAAAATTTTAAAACCGGCCAAAAATGGCTGTGCATGCTCCTGACTCTGATTCAAATGCACCTGCAAAGTGAAATTTTTGTATCTCCAGTGGCTTCTGAGAAATAGGCCAAAATGTGGCTTTGACATGCACTAGGCAAAATCACAATATCTCAGGAATGCAACATCACAGGAGACTGAAACTTGGTCAAAACTAAAATCAGAATCAAAGCTACATTTTTCATTAGTAGCTCGTCCCGATTAGGCAATTGTAAAGGCCAAAAATCGGTGGTAGGCGTATAAGGCAAAAGCTCCTGCATTGATCACTCGGAGTTCGAAAGTTCCCAATTTGGCATTTTCTGAGATTGAAATATGTGACCCCTGAGTAACCCCTGAATTTTTAAAAGTGGTTGTAGCACTTTGGGGGTTTAAACTTTTTCGTTGCAAATTTTGCACTGAATGCGATGCGACTGTTTTCGAGCGAGCTCAGTGAAGTAGGTGGCGAGATTAGGGATGTATTTCAAACAAATTCAAGCTCACTCTACAGTAAGCATTTTGAGCTTGTTTGAAAAAAGAGCTGTTTGAGCTCGTTTGAAATCGGATTTTTCGAGCTTGATTGAAAAGCTTGAAAAAGCTTGAAAATATTTTTGCACGTGATCACTCATGCTGAACATCTGTGATCTCCCTGTGAAATTCCTCATACTGTACCGTACCCTACAAAAAAAACGCTACAACTCCGCAGCGCCGCTCTTTTTTTTTAGACCCACCGAATGAAATTTACTGCTGAGGGCGCGCAAATGCTCCAAACGCCGCACTTTTTTTTGGTATAATGACGTTGACTGACACTGAAAACGCTCAAGTTGTCGCGTTACTCAAACACGGTATCAACAGGCAGGTCATTGCAGATCAGTTTGGTGTATCACGATCAGCGATTCAACGCGTAAAAAAAAGATATGAAGAAACCGGCTCGCACATGCGTAAAGAAGGGTCTGGTCGCCCGAAAAAGCTGTCTACACGAGACCTCAACGCCTTGTCACGCTTTGCAAAGGCAAACCGTTATGCCCCTCTTGCCGAGATCAGGGTGAATGTCGCACTTCCTGTTCATGACAATACGATTCGGAATGCGCTGCATGAGATGGACTACAACGCGCGCGTACCTCGAAAGAAGCCTTATCTCAGTGATAGACACCGAAAAGCGCGCCTCGACTTTGCCAAGGAACACCTCCACTGGACAATTGACCAATGGAAAAAAGTGCTCTGGACCGACGAAGCAACCTTTGAGCTTGGCAAGCGCAGCCGGCGGTTGCTCGTTTGGCGCAAGGCCGATGAGGCATACAGACCAGAGTGTCTACAGCCCACCTTCAAGAGCAACCGGTCGACGCAGATGGTGTGGGGTGCCATTGCGTACGATATCAAGACACCCTTGGCCATTTTCCCCAAGTATGGGCCGAATGATCGGAAAACGGCCTCGTCGTCCGAGGATTTCACTACTGTGGTGTACGATGACATCCTGGAACCCTTCCTAGACGAGCATGAAGCCTGGGATTACGTGCTCATGGAAGATGGGGCACCTATTCATAGGAGTAGGGTGGCCGGTGATTGGGTTCGTGAGCACCAGCTTACGAAAATGAATTGGCCGGCACAGTCGCCCGACCTGAACCCAATCGAGAATTTGTGGGCTTGCATGAAACGGCGTGCAGGTGACAAGTTCAAGCCCGGGATGACTATGCCGCTGTTTATACCTGTCATCAAGCAAGTTTGGGAGGATATCCAACCATCAGACTGGAACAAACTCATCTTGTCCATGCCAGAGCGCATGAAAGCTGTGGTCAAGGCCAAAGGAGGCTCGACGCGCTGGTGACGCGCTTTCACCCCGCTATAACTTTAACCCCGCTATCAATTTTTTTCAAATTTATGTATAAAATATATTTTATTATGAACATCAAATGTGCAAAGTTTCAAAGGAAATACTTAATTATTGATGGAGAAACACAAAGTGAAAAAAATAGAGTGGTGGGCAAAAAAAAAAAAAAAGCGGAGTTGTAGCGTTTTTTTTTGTAGGGTACGGTACTGTAAAGGACAAATCAAGCTTCAAGCTCAAGCTTCAAGGTTCAAGCCGAGCTTGATTGAAAAAGCTTGTCCGAAAGCTTGAAAATGCAAAAAAGTCTCAAGAAATTGAAGAACACGCCACCAAAATGATGAAAATTCAGAGCATACAGTAGGTACTGTACATTCATTATTTTTTTCAAGCTTTCAAGCTTTTTCAAACACCAAAAAAAAGCTTGAGCTTGATTGAAATAAAATTTTGCATGTTTGAGCTTGAGTCAAACCAAGCTTTTTCAAACAAGCTTTCAAACACATGTTTGAAATACGGTACATCCCTAAGCGAGATACGGTAAATGCAAAATAGACCAAATTCGGTGTTTTTGGAATTTGCGGGTCAAAAAAAATCGGGAGCACCCATCCCGCCGGCTGGCCATACTTCATCCCACGACGAGTTTTCATCGGCAGGCAGCTAGGCTGTAAAAAAATTTCTGGAGGAATAACAGGTCGTCAAAGTTGGAAAAACAAGCATTGTCGTTTTTCAAATTCAAGTTTGACTTTTTAATGTAGTGTAGCACACTGCTGCTGCAGGCATTGTCACGGCCCAGCTCGCGTCGAGTGGCAAACGTGCGCAAAAAGCGCGTGAGCCGACGCGCTCGGAGCCATTGATGCGTCAACGCGTCAATGGCGCGTTAAAAAAATAGAAAAACGAATTGATACACGACAAGATCATACTGTATTCAATATTATTGTCAAGCAAGAAGCGTGTGTATATGTATCAGTCTGGCCAAGACGCGCATGGCGTGGCAAGGCAAGCCAATCGAATCAATCAAGAGAAAAATGAAAGGGAAACAAGCTAGCAAGAAATACAAGTCAAAACCAAGCATTAGCCTGCACAGTCAAAAATCACGTGCATCCAAACCAGTGTCTAGCCAATGGCGTGCTAGGCGCGGCATTGGCGGCAAATTAAAAAAAAAGAAACGGAAAGAAAAGCCACGAAATGTGCAAGTGAAGCATTTGCAACAACCCTGCGCACGCGCACCCGATCCATCTGGCACGCGCTTGAAGCCTCGGAGGCGGCACCAATTATGGACATCAACCGATTTTGCAGGCGATCCTCGGATCGATGGAAAATCGCGCTGTCAAAGCTTATTTTATTGACAACGCATGGTGACCGGCATGATCCAAATTGGACACTTGATTATTTCCTTCTTTTATTACGCCCAGGTCACACTGCGTGGGAATGCACCTATAGATTGTCGCGCTACCATCTCACAAGCAATGAATGGTTCATCAGCGCGTTTCCTTTGAAAAAAATATCTGAACAAGCGACGGATCACCTCACAGCATCACCAATTAGACACTTTGTCAATCTTGTGACAGCACACGTCAATATTTCCAGATCAAGGATGATCCGGAGCGCTGTGGAGAAAAGAATTGGAAAAAGTATAAAAAGGGGTCCATTGTCAAATATCCTTTATTCTCTTTTCTTTTCTTTTCTTTTCTTTACACTTGAGATCTATTCTCATTCCCTTTTCCTTTTTTTTTTGTCATCACCTTGCACCCCTTCTTTCTTTTACATTCATTAAACAACGATGTATTTGAACCCATTCACACCGATGAACTTGATGGTGACGTTGGCAACGGCACCTCCGTCTATGCCGTCGGGACCTGATATGCATTGGAACCACACCACGGATCAGGTTCTGTCCATTGTGATCAAAAATGCATGGTTCAAAAGCATCACACGCTTTATTTCCGTGTTGAATCACAAAATCGAAAAAATTGTACATTTGAGCACGCTTTGTTCTAGTCGGGTGCTGGCTGACTGATTTTTTTTTCAAAACTGCAACAAAGCACGCTGCACACTGGCAGAGACGTCCTTCTTAATCGCGCGCCAATCTCCAGTGCAACGTGGCGGCTTTTGGAGAATAAAAGTGCAAAAAATACAGTATGATACTGCAGTATCATACAAAAATGAAGTCCGTAGTTTGGCTTGCACCTTGCAGTGTCGCGACTTGCCCTGGTTCTCACAGGCCCTCGCGTCAGCAAGTCCAGCGACGCGCTTAACGCGGTGATGAACGCGCTTTTATTTTTATTTTTTACGTAAAAAAAGAAAAGAGTAAAACTCGATTTTTAAAGAACACTACGGTAGTTTATTTGCAGAGTAACACATCCTGACTAGCAGGGAGCGGTTGTACAAAAGGGACGATGCCAGCCTGTGCACGAGGGTATTCTATCAAGAATAGAAAATTTCAAATATAAAAGTTTGCACGCAGAAGCATCATCTACAAGCGAGGAGCCAGGCGGTTGTAGGGGGTGCCAAGGTGCTTAACAATGTCTGTGTACATCTATGGGATAAGAGAAAAACAAGTGAGCAAGCCACGGAAATGCGACGCGACGCGCTCCTGGTCCGTTTTATGTACCTGGTCCTTGAGCTGCTTGTACGCGATGGAGCCGGATTGGGCCAAGGGAGCGAGCTTCTCACCGAGGGCCTTGGCGGCGGACAAAACCTCGTTCTCGGGGACGATTTGATCCACCATGTTCTTTTCGAGGGCCTCCTTGGCGGAAAAGCGATGCGCGCGCAGGACCATGTCGCGGAACACGGTGGGCGTCAGCTTGTATTGCAGAATCGCGCTCATGCCTGGGGCAAGTGGCGCAGCAAATTCGACCTCGTTCATGCACAGGAAGCCACGGTCAGCGCGCATCACGCGGTAATCTATGAAAGACAAGATTTTTGGGTGAATAAGCATGCCTTTTTTTTTTTTTTTTTTTGGGAAGCGGGCCTTACCATGGGCAAAGGCGAACAAGCAGCCACCAGCAAAAGCGTGGCTGTGCGTAATAAAAAAAAAGGAGAGGGGACAAATGTGTCAAAGAGGGGTGGTCACAAGATTTGCCATTGTGCGATATTTACCCGTTGAGCGCAGCAATGGTGGGAATACAAAAAGTCAGCATCTTCTTGAGGACAGCAAGGTACATGTCCATGAAGGGCGGGTATTGTGCGGCGTAGACGAGCTCCAGGCCATTGCTAAAAATCTTGCCATTGCCGATGGTGATGAGTGCCATTGGCTGGGGCTCGTCAGCGGTCACATAGATGTTCTCGACAATCTGCAGGGCGTCCAGCAACGCCTTGCAGGACACGGGGTTGAAGCGGTTGTCCTTGAGGTGCCAGTGCAGGATAAACAACGGACCCTCGCGCGACAAGGTCAAAACAGGCTCCTCCGCATTGACGGGCAGCTGCACAGGGAACGTCTTTTGAATGTGAATGCCTTCCATGGTCAAGTGTGTTGGGGTGCAGTCCAAAGGAGAGAGAGAGGTGGACCAAAAAAAAAAAAAAATTGGGCGTTTTCCCCGCCTTTTTTATTCAAAAAAAGTGCCCCTGACATGTGAAAAAAAGCTTACACAATCGCATTTTGAAATGATTTGCCGGCCCAAAAGTTCATGCAGTCTGCCATTTTTTTTTCTCACATGCCATGTGGATGACAACTGGCGCAAAGTACAAAAAAAAAAAAAATTGTTTTCCATCCATTGTTGGCCGTTGAACCACGTCATCCGGGAACGTCTGCATTTGGTTGCTGGCAGGAGGCGCTCACCGATGCTGTGAATGTCCTACGTCTCGGCATGTTCTCGCCAAATAGGAGCTTTTGTGGCGACCTTGATGCGTACGCGTCCTTCTTTCCTTGGTAACAGGCCTGTTTCGTTTCGGCTGCGACCCCCCTTTTTTTTTTTCTCCCGCACAAATGCCACAAAGCAAGGCTGGGTGGACGAGCATCCGGATTGGTCGCACCCTGCTTTGTAAAGAACAAAAGTCAACCCGCGTGAGAAAAACAAGGTACAGTCTGTCAATGGCAATTGTCATGACAATTGTGCGTTGTGATCGAGGTTTTGCATGACAGACTTGTGTGACATGCCCCAAGAGAGAGCTCCACAGCTGCCAGAGCGAGCCTGTTGGCCAAGATCAAACCCAGCCACCCCTCTTTTTTTTTTTTTTCTCAGTTTTTCTCAGTTTTTCTTCGTTTTTCTTTTCTTGTTCCTTGTATATCCTCACTATAGACTTTTAGACGTGGCGATCGTTCCCTCTTTCGACCCTTAGTTCCTTTTTGTACAAACTTGTTTTAGACTTTTAGACTTTTTTTTTATTATTATGCAGCGCACTTGTTTACAAGCTCTGAGGCGGCGTGTAGTCACTGCCCCTTGCCGGTCTACCTGGCAACGTGCGTTTTCGACGACGACCACGACAGGAGCGGCTAAACAAGCAGGGCGCCGGCGCTGGCTTATGTATGGCCTTGGTGTCGTTGGTGCATTTTCGGCTGGTTTGGGCACCTGGCAGCATTGGGACGCGACGCAGCGACGCGAGCGGCTGGACGGCGATTGGTACGTGCCGATGCCGCTTATTTCCAAGCAGGCTGTGTCACCAGACACAGTGCTGCTCCGTGTGCGGACGCAAGCCATCGAGAATCAGGCATACCCCGTGCCATCATGCGTGTATATCAAGGATGACGCGATCCAGGTGATGCGGCCCTACACTCCATTGAATCCCAACCCGTATAAAGATGGTTACATTGATCTCCTTGTCAAGCGTTACCCAAACGGCTCCGTGTCCCGGACCCTCGCCGGCTTTCCCGTAAATGAGCACATCCACATCCGGGGGCCCATCATCGAACCCTATCAATATGAGCAAAACTCACTCGACCAGATTGGCATGGTAAAAAAAACAAAAAAATACCAAAAAAAACACCAAAGCATCCCCCAAAATGCTCATTTTTTCACTCTTTTTTTTATCACAGATTGCCGGCGGCACAGGCATCTCACCTATGTATCAGCTGATTCGACACATTCTGGAGAACGACAATGACAAGCGCGCAAAATTGTGGCTCTTGTACGCGAACAAGACAGAGGACGATATTTTGCTCAAACCGGAGCTGGATGCGCTTGCTGCGCAGCATGGCGACCGATTCAAAGTGGTGTACGTGCTCGAAACGCCACCTGTGGACTGGCACGGCGCCACGGGCCGCGTGACGCCGACATTGATCTCGTCCATGCTGAAAAACAAAGACCAGGAGGCATTGCGTGTGTTTGTGTGCGGGCCAGATGCCATGTTACACGCCGTGTGTGGGCAAAAGCCAAGATTTGATACACAAGGCCCCATCAACGGGATGCTGGGCGCACTCGGCTTATCGTCGTCACAGGTGTGGAAGTTCCAATAAAATAAAACATGAGACAAAAGACCCAAATCCTTGACGTGTTTGTCCTTTCTTTTATTTGTGGTCACACAAACGCAAAAAGGCGGAGACGAAAAACAATCACATGTACCGCGGTACCTGGGATCCAGAAGAAAAAAAAAAAAAGGGGAAACGGGGTTCCTTTTTTTTCTCTTTCTTTTTTCTTCAAATCCTCAATTTTTTTCTTTTTTCTTTTCTTTCTAAAGCTTGCGTGCGATGCAACGTCATATTACGCCGTCGTCTATCAGTGTGCACCGGCACGACCTTGCTGCGGACGCTCCGCCTTCACCGACAATGTCCACAAACTCATTCATGTCGTCCATGTCGTGGATGGCGGAAAAGTCGACGGCCGAGCTAATTCCTCTCTTGAAAAATGCGTACCACAGTCTCAAGGACAAAGAGCGAGGTGCGTGCCCAGAGTGACCGGTGTGCGGGGGGGGGGGGAAAGAGACAAATGGCATGGCTTAACGCGCTTTTTTTTCTTTTATTTCTGTTTTGGGTCAGATTTGATGCTTGCGGCCGAAATCGGCAAATCACTCCTAGAGAACAATATTGCCATGAAACAGCGGTACGAGCAACTCCTGACACATTCACGTGCTCCACTGCCAGATGCATTACCCACGCCTTCCTCTTCGGTTTTGACGAATCAGGCAATGTACGACGAAAACGACGACAATGACAGTGACATTTTGGCCAACCCATGCCAGGAACAGGCCAATGGCACGGACGACGACGATGAGGATGACACCATGGGCTTTGTGTCGTCGCGCAGCACGCGCGAGGCCATGATCGAGGTGCTGGAGACACGAAATCGCGAGCTGACGATGCAATTGGATGCTCTAATGGATGAACAGGCTGCATTGAACAAGTCAAAGACAAAGCAACACCGTGCACTGGAAGAAGAAATCTCGCACTTGACGCGCACATTGGACATGGCCACGACAAAAATTCAAGAATTGGAGAAAATGGACCACGGCGCCGCGTCTCCACGTGCGAATCGCATGCGCAAGGGCAGCCATCTATCGGAAAATGAGCACGGCAGCCACCAAGGCACCGGTGACGATGATGACGACGATGACGACGATGACAATGTAGACACACTGCTGTCCAAGATTGAACAATTGCAATTGGAGAACAACATGGCAAGCAAATCCAAGCACGACCTTGAGCGCAAGCTGGCATCGACGCTCCAGGATCTGCGTCAGCTAAAGACGCAATTCGATCATTTTCAATTTACACGTGATGATCACGAAAAGCTGCAGCAAGCGTATGAGCGACAATTCAGGCATATCGATGAGCTCAATGCCACGGTGGAGGAGCATCGCACTCTGTTACAAAAGCTCAAGGATCGCGGCATCTCTATTTCATCGGCGCACACCACCCCTGCGCCAAGCTGCATCAATGGCGACGACATGACCAGCGAAAAGGACCTCGCCTACCGCCAAACCCTGCTCGCCGAGCTCGAGAATGAGTGGCGCAAGCAACAACAGCCTGCACTCACTGCCTCGGCATCGACTCCCACACAAACACAACAACACGCATTGGATGATCAGCCATCGTCCTCCAATTCCTCATCTTCTTCGCCCAAACGGCCCCAAGACAAGAAAAAAGGGCAAGGGCTGCTGCAGCCGTCCTGGTCGCATCTGTCACTGCAAGATTTGCCCACATGGAACTCGACGTCCGCCGATTTCGAAACCATGTTGGCGCGTGCTGCAGGAGTCGATCAGCAATCCTTGGAAGACGCCATCCAATTCGTCAATCGGCTCGAATCCAGCCTGCTTACCTCAGATGACGACGTCCAATGGTCGGACAATGACGATGAAATGAACGAAAACGACGATATGGGCAATGGCGACCGCCAATGGCTCGTGGAAGCGCTTGATCTGCCACGCGAGGGCCTGTACCCCACCATGCCGTCCGCCTCGCGCCTCGGCGGCCTGCCTGTGGGCACGTGGATGCGCCACCCCGCAACAGCCGCCACCACGTCCTCTTCAGCCGCCACCTGCACGCAAATCACCCACTCACCACGCTCATTCACAGGTCGCATCCAGTCCACAGCGCGCGCACTCTTCCGCGCCGTCTGGCGCTGGTGCAGGTTCGCTGTCGTCCTCACCACCGCCGTCCTCATCAGCGTCTGGAATGGTCCCGATCAGATGCTTCTGGAAAATTGATTCTTTTCCTGACGTTTTTTTTATTTTCCTCTATGACCTTGTATATCTTTTATTCCCTCTCTTTCCCTCTGCATTCATTCTTATCCCCCACAGCCCCAATTCACTCATTTTGTTCTATCTCCCCCATCTTCTCCATTCATTACTGCTTCTTAGACCTTCCAATCCTTTGTTTTATTGTATTGCAAAGTAGATATTGCGCCCTTCCTTCATTTTTTATGATGATCGGCTCATTGGCGTGCACTCTTTTTTACACAGATGACACGTCAAATTTGTATCGACACAGACACCCTTTTTTATTTTTTTCTTTTTCTTTTTTTTTTCTTTTTTTTTACGCGTGACAATAAAAGCAAATGACACGCACCTTTTGTGCCTTTGCGGTCTTGGAATGGGCTGATCTTGCGAAAATAGAAGACAAGGGGCGATAGGGGCAAAGCGACATCATCGTCTCGAAATCAAAAAAAAAAAAGAACGTGGCCAAATCTTGCGCGCTCTCTCCCTTTCTTCCTAATTCTTCTCCTTTTTTTTTTTTTTCGTCTGTCTCGCTTCGTCGTTTGGGTGGCAACCATCGTGTCTTTTGCTTTTTGCCCCGTCTAGCCCTATACCTCCACTTTTGTCCCTCTTTCCCTCTTTTTTTTGCCCAGACTTTTTGCTCACCCCAGTCTGTATTGTATATAATTATGGTGCGCTCGGCCTTCCTAAGTTGCCTCTGGATGGTCGCCTCGATCGTCAGTGCGCAGAACCTAGGTAAAAAAAAAAAAAAAAAAAAACCACCCTCAAGAGTCACGTTTGCTATGCAGCAACGAGCAAAACACTCATTTTGCATTTTTAATTGGCAGTGAGCGAGGACTATAGAGTCACCAACCTTCCTGGCGTGAGCGTCAAGGAACTTCCGTTTGAACAATATGCCGGGTAGGGCCCATTGACTCCCGAGAACCCCGAAAATCCTGCAAAAAAAAAAAAAGACTCATTGCTCTCTCTTGTTTTTTTTTATAGTCATATCCTCGTCTCCACAGCACACGATGCCAATATTTTCTTTTGGAAGATTGATCCAGTGACAGATGCGCATTCCAACAAACTTGTACGTGCAGAGATCGCGCTGCAAAGCAATAGAAACCTTATTTTTCGCGCATTTTCGTAGATTATCTGGCTCAATGGGGGTCCTGGCTGCTCCAGGTAAAAAATTGTTTGCCCCCGCCCTCTGTAGCACGCGCCTCATGGGTGGTTTTTTTAATTGTTTACAGCATGGATGGCCTGTTTATGGAAAATGGGCCTTACCGCGTCGACAAGGACCTGAATCTCAAGATCAACAAGGGCGCGTGGAACCAATTTGCCACTGTCGTCTATGTCGACCAACCGGTGGGCACGGGTTTCAGTGTCAGCGACGGCGGTGGCTATATGCGTGGCATGGACCAGGTAAAAAAAAAAAAAAGTTGCGAAATCTGCATTTTTTACGCACCCGCGCCACTCACCACGATCCCTACGACGATTTTCAACCAGGTGGCCGAGGAATTCACCGTGTTCATGGAAAAGCTCTTCGAGATTTTCCCGGAAATGCAAGAGCAAGAGGTAAAAAAAATAATATAAAATAAATACGCTTAAAACGCGAAACGCGCGCTTATTCCCGCGTGTTTTTCTTTCTTCCTTTTTTTTTTTTGCACGCAGCTCTACCTTGCCGGTGAAAGCTTTGCCGGAACGTATATCCCTTACTTTGCTGAGCGCATCCTCAAGCTCAATCGCGAAGGCAAAACCAATGTAAGGCTTGCGTGGCGGCAAAATACACGTCATCTCACTCTTTTTTTCTTTCTTTCTTTTGCGTAAATGTAGTACAATCTGCAAGGCCTAGCCATTGGCAATGGCTGGATTTCGCCAGTGCATCAGGTATTTATTGCGAAAGATGCTCCAATGGCCGAGATTGACACATTTTTTCGCTCTAGTATGAAGCCTATTATCAATTTGGCGTGGCCATGAACCTGTTCAGCAACGAGTCGCTTCATGTGGCTCAAAACCACCTGGCCTCGTGTCGTGAAAAGTTGAAAAAATCATCGACCGTGCATGTGGATGGCTGTGAGACCATTTTGGACGCTTTGCTCGAGGGCACCAGGGACTCGTAAGCTCCTTTTTTGTGTGTGTGTGTGTGTGTGTGTGTGTGTGGAATTGAAGGCATAATTGACTTGTTTCTTGCATAGGTACCCACCCAAAAATGAGTATCAGGAGAGCTGCATCAACATGTACGACATCCGCTTGCGCAATGAATCGTTCCCCTCGTGTGGCATGGAATGGCCATATGATCTGACCGATGTCAAGCGATACCTGCGTGTAAGGCACCACATCTGAACCCGAATGGACCTGTTCAATGGCTAATTCGTTGCTTTTTGTTTCTTGCTTTGCGCAGCTGCCCAGCTTGGTCGAGGACATTCATGCGGAAAAGAAGGGATTGGGCTGGGATGAGTGCGACCGCGCCGTGTCAGTCGCGCTCTCGGGCGACAAGAGCAAACCCTCTTACGATGTAAGCTCAAAAAATGGCTCATAAGGGGACATGCGGCTTATTATTATTATTTTGCCATTTTCCCCAGCTTCTTCCCGGCATTCTCAAAGAGACGCGCCTTTTGCTTTTCAGCGGCGAGTATGATCTCATTTGCAATTACTTGGGCACTGAATACATGATTGGAAACATGACATGGAACGGCGAAACGGGCTTCCAGGTACAAATTGGCCAGAAAAACAAGAAAAAAAAGAAAAGAAAGAAAAGTGCGTGTTTTGACCGCGTCTTTTGCGTGTTTTCCGCGTGTCGATTTGAATTAGGATGCGCCACGTTTGGACTGGGTGATTGGCGACGCGACGGTCGGGTACTACACCGAGTCGCGCAACCTGACGTATGTGCTGATCAAGGATGGCAGCCACATGGTACCGTACGACAAGCCTGTGGAGACGCTGGACATGATCAATCGATTCATGGCTGTCGGTGACGGCAAGGTCAATGGTGTGCCCAGCTATGTTGGCGCGACGGCGCCTGCGGCGCAAGGCGGCAACGGCACTGAGCCTCCTGTCCAGGAGAACGAAGAGCTTGAAAAGCCGATGGACGGCGACAAGCAAGACAAGGACAACGAAGGCGCCACGGACGAGCAGGAAGACAAGGATGAAGAGGAAGATCAGGCCGGCAGCGGCACCAACAATGGCGGCGTCACACAGCATCTCAAGTCCAAGGGCAGCTACGGCGCATTGATCTTGCTCATGGCCGTCGTCATCATCGGCTGCTGCTGGTACAGATCGAAAAACGCCGCGGACGACGCAGACACCAAACCGTCCGCCGGATTCATTGCCCGCATCAAGGAATGGCTGGCCCGCCGCGAACATCGCCGTGGCGCACACCAATTGCGTCTCGAAGACCAAGACGAGAGCAACGAACTGTAAACCAAAAAAAAAAAAAAAAAGAGCAACTCGGAAATTGCGACGCATCGCGATCATTTCGCCCATGTTGCTCATTTTGCTCATTTTGCTCATTTCGTGATTTTTTTCTCTCTTTTTTCCCTTTTTCTTCAACAGTGACGAGCTTGTCATCGAGGGCCCCACACTGTTTGCCGCCGAGGACCACGACTCGGACTTGGATGACGCGCCACCGCGGCGCACCGCAGCACACAGGGCCGCATCGTCGTCCCCAGTGCCATCCAATCGCTTTGCCATTGTAGAAGATGATGACGACCCAATGGACGACTTTGATGAGTGGGATGACTATGACGACGACGCAACACTCACCACACAAAAAGCAAAAGACCACTAAAATTCCCCAAATCTCCCTATTTTTGCATTTTGAAGAGAAAAAAAAAAGATCCACGCACTGTAGTTTTAAACGGTATCCCTTTTTTTTTTGATTTTGTTTGCGAGCACGTCCGGGCGCGGGTCATTGCGGACCATTGGGGATAAACTCGATTTTAGTTTGTATGGTACAGGAAAAAAAAAAAAAAACGAAAAAGATGAATCGATGGGGACGCTGTGCGCGCGCATTAGGTCATTGGCATTGGCGATATGATTGCGGGGATGGCCGAGGGCGAGAAGGGAAAAAAAAAAAAGACACAGTTGGGGGTATTCATGGCGACGACTCGGACGATGTGGTCTGTGACCGCATCATGCCATTCGTATAGCCATTGCGCAACGACGACGATTTGTGGTGGCCATTGGTGCGTCGGTGCGTCGGCGACGCGAACGACGGCGGCGTAAACGACGCCATGGGACTGCTGGAATTGGACGACGACTCGCTCTGTGTATAAAAATGTGAGAAAAAAGGCGCGTTTCTTCCATTTATTCCCATCTTACAGACACACCAGGCTCCGAGTACACGGCAAGCACGTCGCCAATGATTTCTAAACAAAAGAAAACGAATCAATTGATCCTGTCAACCACCCTGGGATAATAAAAAAGAAAAAAAGGGGGTTTTACCTGCAAGCAAATCTGCCTGCTGATGCAATGTCTTGCCCCAAATGGTCTCAGACCCCGTCGGGATGTCCACACTCAATAGCCGGTACCCAAGCAGCACACAAGCAGCTGCAATCATCTGGGGGTCGTATATCAAACACAGCGGCCGCCTTAATCTGGTGAAAGAAAAAAAAATGCCAAAAAAAGAGCGTGTCAATCGCCACAAGGCCAAATGACCGCCCCAATCAGTCTACTTACGTGTCATTGGCAAAGCCATAGGCTCCCTGGATCACATTGTCCGGTGCTGGAAGCACACAATGGCAAAAGAAAAAAAAAAGGATTGGTTTCTTTTTTCTTCTTCGTCACTCGCGTGCCCTTACCATGCAATTCCTTTGCAAACTCCAGGATCAATTGATGTGGATGATCGACCGTCAGATCAAAACACAGGGTCTCGAGCAATAGCCGTTCGTGCCATAGGATGGCGGATCGAAGCGTGTGATGAACCTGTCACGCACCCCAATTTTGCAATCCATTGAGCACCTTAATCCAAACCCCCGTCCCTCGTCCATTCGATTCATTTTTTATACCTTTTGTTTCTCCTCGCTGCTTCGTAGCTGCCTGTACCGATTCATCACACACGCCGTCGCCACATCAGACACCTTTCGCGACGATTCTTCCACTTTGCATGCCAAATACACGCATGTGCCGGCTATGTACTGTGACAAAACCAAGACAATGGGGTCAATGGACCACCCGGGATCATTCATCCAAAAAAAGACTTACGTCCGAGGTATAGTCGCTGAAGCAGTAGCGCATATAAAATCGATGAAAATAGACCATGGCGGTCGCAACCGTGTTTTGTGGCCTAAACAAATAAAAAATAAAAGGGCAGGGTTGCGCGCGGCAAGGTGTCAATTCTTGACTCTTTAGCCCCCCCCCTGTGCCTTGCAATTTTGCAAGAGAAAAAAATAAAGAAAAAATTGGCTTACAGGCCGAGTTGACAGCCAATGGCCTGGATAAAAGAGCAGCTGTTGGCCCGTGTGCGCTGCTCCTGCGCCACTGACAGACCGTCGTGCACTATGGACGGTGCGGAAAGCACCTCTTCTCGTGTAAAGACCCACTACTCATAACAAAAAGAGCAAAAACAAGCAGTATGCGTGCGTCAGACCACCTTTCATGGCAAACGGATCGCTTTTTTCGCTTTCTTACCTGTTCCATGGTCGCTCTCGTTCTTGGTCAAGGGGGGCCGCTGGCAAGCTGGATATCAAACGAACAAGGAGATATTGAAACAAAGGCGAAAAAATTATTTTTTTTTGTTGCCGCTGCTTGACACCAGCGAGAAAAAAAAGAGAAAACGAAAAAAAAGGGGAGGGGGGCAGGAGGAAAAGAAAAGGGAACAAGAAAAAAAAGAGAGGGCAACAAAAAAAGGCGAATCTGACAAAAAAAGGATGGACCTGCTCTTTTCATTGTTGACAGCGGGTTTCTTCCCCCCTCCCGTCACGCACATTTTGGCCCGCTCTCAATTGCATGAAAAAAGGAGGCTGCCATGTTACCCAAAAGGAGCCGCGCCGGCATGCCGCCACGTTAATTTCTTCACCAAACAGTCTGATCTACATGAATCGAGTCTAATGGCCCCAATGGCCATGATCCCTCGGCACAAATGGCATTCCATTTGCCCCAGAAACCACCTCTGCAGGCTGGACAACTAGCGCAATGCGTTGTCACCCATCGAAAAAAAAAAGTGCCACGCGCGTGAAATTATGCCAAAAGGGAAAAAAAGACGCGCGTGATCTAAGATCAATGCTAGAAGTGTCAACCCCAACGGCTCCATGCACATCGTGCCTTGCCCAATTGCACAACACACGCGTCAAATCTCACTGAATTGCCAAAAATCAATGGAGTTGGCCTTTTTCGAGATGCAATCAAACATTTTTGATCGATTTGGCCTCGGAAGTCATGAAACGACAGGGAATTCTTGTAGTTGTGCGTGAATGAATGAAGGGACATGCTCATGCAATTTGGAGACCATTTGCAAATGCACTTCATCAGAAAAAAAAAACCCCACAAAAACGGGCAAATCATGACTTCGAGCTTTTCCTCGGCAAGAACAAAAGCGTCACCACGCGGATCGGTTCAATGCAAACGAAACGATGAAAAAGGGTGCCCATTCCAAATTGATTCAATGGTGTTTTTAGTCGATGAACTCAAAAAGATGGGCTAGGCATCACGCTTTCGACTTTTTTACTCGGCAACGACAAAGCCAAATCGACACGTGTCAACGCTCCAATGGATTCAGTGCAACGAGACAATGAAAAACCGAGCCGGCCTCAAGGTAATTTGTCTGTGTTTTTGGTCGGTGAACCCATAGGTTGAGCCAAAGCACACTTTCGTGCCTTGACTCGGCAAGAACAAAGCCAATCGACGCGTTTCAGCACTCGAATGGATTCAGCGCAACGAAATGATGAAAAGCGTGCCCACCCCGAGATGATCCGACGGCGCTTTTGGCAAATTCAGGAAATTGCGCAAAATGAGACGCGTCGAAAATTCGGAAACCGAGGTTCTCAGATTTGCACCAGCCCCTCCTCATATCGTAGCCCCAATCGAAAAGGTGCCAAAAGGGCCAAAAAGGAGCCGGATCGATCGGCTCAATTCTGAACAACGAGCATTTGAAGGTTAAATTTGAAACGCGTCGCGTTTGACGGGAACACGCGCTAGAACCTTTCTGATGTCACTATCATGGAGCCATGGCCACCAGGCACAAAATCCGCAAGCCCGAGGACCGCGTCCGGTGACTGACGCGTCTAATACCACGGTTTAAAAATTTTGCAAAAATGTGTATTTGTGGCGCAGGCCTTTTCTCGCCATTCTTTCCGCGAATTCTTGGTAAACCTAATGAGCAGAATACGTTCGCGGTCGTTCTCTTTCCATCGGTCCCAGATTCGTCGCACTGCAATGCGTTTTTGTCACATTGGTCAGGGACCCAAAATAGGACCTCTTTGTGCCTATTTTGCATTCATCTGTCGATGGCGCCTTTTGGCCCCGGTTTATGACGCCGGTATTGTTCGTTTTTCACCGTGTTCCATCTATAGTGCAGGTATCAAAGCAATTGGACGACCTTGGTTTTCCGATTTTTGGAATCCCAGGGGCACCCCTTTGAAAATTCGTGGTTTTTGAAATTGGCGACTTCTCGAGATTCCGTGCTCGTAGAGTCCTAAGCAAGACCTCATTCGGAAGCCAGTGACGCAAAGAATCATTTCTATCAGGTTTTTAGGGGCACCCGACAAGTGGAAAGAGTGGATTTCGTTAAACGTGCTAAAATTAGACAATTTTGCCGTTTGTTCCACGAAAATCGACACATTGGCGAGAAAATGAGAGATCAACAACAAAGGATCGATAAATTAAAGATATGCCATTGGCACACGTCAAAACCAAGCGCCCGGGGTGGCGCGCAATTGACAATATTTGCTCCATTTTTTGTTTTCAAAGTGAGATTGGCCAACCCACGACGCCACCGACGCGGGATGCGTCATTTCAAGCGCGATTTTACTGCACAAGGATTTGCAACAAGTACAACAACTGGGGTTCGTGAGGTTGAGCCACTTGCCGAGCACTTTTTGCAAGTTTAAAAATAAAAGCAAGCGTGCCCAGCGGGAAAAGATGGGACTGGGCGTACCTCTTTACCCCCACAGTGGGGAAAGATGCTATTTCTAACGATTTCGCGGGTGGGCTTGTCATACGAAAAGACATGCAGATGCGCAATTCATTACAAAAGTGACAATGTGGGAAAATTAATGCCAAAGGTGGCTCATTGGGCACGCTTAGAATGCGTGACATCGCGTCCCATTGACCCAGTATTGTGGAGGGATACGAGAAAAGAATAAAAATACGGGGCAAGAGGAAAAAATCGAGCCATCGTGTTGATATGCAAAAGGTAAATGCGGAATTTTCATGCAAAAAGGACCATTCGCAATTGTCGCGTTCAGATGTTTCCAGCGCGCACGCGGAAAAGAACGAAGACATGCGTGCCCTGCTGATCCCTTTTTTTCAATTTTCAAAAAAAGAGCAAAATAAAAGCCCTGACTCTGATAACGCGGTTTTGGCGGCTCCTTTGGACAAGCACGCGTGAATTGGCTTATAGGTAATGTGATCATTGCGGCGTGGATGGCAATGCAACAGGCCATCAGCTTGGAAATGATGCTCAACAACATCAATCCACTCAACACGGCCTCGGGTTCCCTTGCGGCGTTCTTGTCCACATCCGATCCTAATTGTTATCTTCAAAAAAACGAGAAAAACATTGCGTTTTGCCTGTTAATTCGGCTTGTCACAGGAAAAAATGCACAATTTTATTGTGGGGGAGTCAAATCAGGGAAGGGGGTCAAATCAGGGGAGACAAATCAGGGGAGGGATATCAGGGAAGGGGATCAAATCAGGGAAGGGGATCAAATCAGGGAAGGGGGTCAAATCAGGGAAGGGGGTCAAAATCAGGGGAGGGGGTCAAAATCAGGGGGATCATGGGGAAGTCAAAAAGGGATGAGGTCAAATAGAGTGGGGTGGTCCAGGGAAGGTCAAATACGGCAAGTGGTGGCAAAGAAGGGTGACATTGGTCATTGCTGATCTTGGTTTTGTGCTTGACGACGCTCTTGGTACTATTGGAAGATGAGTTCATTTCTCTAAATTTAAGGAAAACGTGAGCGACTCAATGTTGAACGTTCCTCGCTTGCCATGGCACTTGGCTCTCTCTATATGTTCTCTCTCACTCCCTGTTTTGACGTACAATGTGCTCTGCGGTCTGGCGGTGGCGTTCCATGGTAGCAGCATCCAGGTGTCGGCCGCCACATGTAGCACAAATGGCCACGTTTTCCTATAGAAAAAGGCCAGTGCATGAGCATTGGCACAATCCGATTTGCCTAAGATTTAGCTTACTGGTGGCAAATTCACAGTCGCCTGATGAAACGAAAAAAAAAAAAATTGAGTGAGATTCAGTAGATCTGTCCAAAAAAAAAAAAAAAAATCGAGCATGGGCCATTTTGGTCTTACGTGATGCCCAGGGGATTGCATGTGCACATTTTCAGCCTGCCGATGAGGGAATAAACGGCCACACGGATGACAACAATAGTCATTAAAGAGCTGCGGCTCGCATGAAAACTAAAGAAAAAACGATTAGACCGAGGCAACGGCACGTGCTGCTCATTTCTTACCAGGTGCAGGCGCGCATGATTACGCCAGGCGTTCGGATGCAGGGTATTGCCACAGGCGTCGCATTGACGGCGCCCATTTTCTTCCACGGTGGTGTACGTAAAGATGGAATAGTCAACATATGCTTGGAAAATCGTTTGCTGCAGGTCCAGCGCGCCCAGCTAAAATAAAATCACGCCGAGTCAGTGGCATTTTGTCAAGGCAACGTTCCCATTGCCTATTCATCGGCTTACCTGACCAGTCACGATGTTTTCTGAGGGAATAATGTCCGTGTGGTGATCAAAAGGGGGATTCTAAAGTTTAAAAAAAAGAGAGATGTCAATTTTTTTTTTTTTGGCCGGAACACCCATTCCAATTACACGACAAACATGAACCGAAGCGCTTGAGCGTGCCAGTGAGGCACCACAACGTGTGCAAATGAGATATTGCTATAAATAAAAAGAGGGATGAGCGCTGACATTGCACGCACAAGGAACAGCGGCAGCTCACCGCAATAGCGCTCCAGTCTGGTAGAGGCATGTTGATGCTTCCAGGGACAACTCGCTGCATGATGTTGAGGCAGTATTGTTGCAAAACTGGCCACCAATTGACGTTGTCTCGAATCCATTCAATGGCATCATGGGTCTGGAGACTCCAAATGGAAGTCATCTCAATTGGAATGCCTAGGAGTGCGACCCACGCCGCCAGACTGGCAAAATTCAGCTTGTAGAGGTCTCTAGAAAAAGAGAGGGAGGGGAAATGGTGAGCGCGACAATCGTTTTTTCTGACCCTTTCCATCTTACGAGCCAATGAGTCGGCCCTCTGCTGTGGCTGCGTGTTCGCCGAGGAACTCCGGCAACGACTGGCGCGCAGCTTGCGCGCGTGGCATATAAGATTCGGACACTTGATTGAATGCAAGGAGTCGGTACAGGAACGCGATCTTTCCGTGCAATGGGAGGCCTGCATTGACGAGCGCCACAAAGGCCGGGGCAAGCATGGATTGTGCCGTGTTGCGGTTTGACAAAATCAGGCGCCAAACGTTTAACAATGGAGGTTCGCGAGTCATCAAATTCATTGTGCTGCTCATGCCATACAAATCGCGAATTTTGGATTGCATCCACACCATGAAGTCGCGGTCCGTGCTGTGGAGACAGATGTTACTAAAAGTGACGCGTGGGAGCATGGCGCTGCCAACCCACTTATAGGAGACCGAGCCGTCCGCATGCAAAAATCCAAGTATAATTGCCGCAAAGATGACGGTGAAGGCAGCGCGTCCAACATTGAGTTCGATGCGAGCAAATTCGCGATTGAGGCGCGTCACGTCGGCGCGCAAGATTTTCGAACTTGTCAAACCCGTCTCCATCCACCAAGCTTGGAAATGGTCGTCATAAGTGACCCAACGCACCTTGCCGTTACGGCCAATACCAACACTGACAAAAAAAGAAAAAGAAAAAGGAAAAGAAAAGTGACATTAGCCTCGCTCTACCCGTGTGTGAATAACAATGCTGGGGACGCACGTCTCGCCACCGCTAATAGCGCTTTGATAATCGGCCAGGAATCTACAGCGAAAAAAAAAATCTTTGCGTCAAAGAAAAATCCAAAAATATTCAAGTCTAGGTGCTTACTCAAGTGTAAAATGATTGACACCGATATAAAGAATCAAATCGATCAAGAATGGTGTCTCTGTCACCTTGAAGGCAATGGCAATGCGTCGTACGTTGTTGGCGGTGTGGTTGCCGTCTCCCGCATACACGCCAATGAAATAACCCATACGCAATGTGATTTGGCCATCTGCATACTCTGCGCGGGCTGGAAAATTCACTGGCGCCTCATTCCGCGGCACAAATGACACGACAGTTGATGTCTGACGTTGCCGCCCGGTGATGATGAACCGACGCGTGAGCTCGAGGCGGGTTATGCATGGTGGAATTTGCAAATTTTGGAGGTCATTTTGGGCGGCTGCGCCATCGTCATTGGCCTCGGGATTCTCTGGTGGGTTGGGAGGAACCTGCTGCACGGTGGTGTCGTCTTGCTGGCCGTCTTGTGGTAGGAAAAGCGCGTCAAACGACTCGTCGTCGATCAAAAGTGATGCATTGTCGCTAGCATCATCATTGTCATCGTCCGTGACATCGTAATGGTGGCTTTCTGCGCTGCCCATATCGTCGTCAACGTCCATGGGATCTTCTTGGATGGAATCGTCGAAAAAAAACGAGGCAGTGTCGCTCAAAACGTTGTAACTGGCTTCTTCAGGCGCGTCAGGGTCCTGGGACCGTCCTTTTGAGAAAAAACGAGTCAGCTTCAAGGAACAATCTTGTTTTATACAACGAGTCTTTGCTTTACCCTGTTCGGTTTGTCCAGGTAGCATTGCCTTTGTTTTCGCCTTGAGTGGTGCTGACGGATGAAAAAAAAAGGGGGGGACGAGCAGAAAGAGAAAGAAAGATTGAGAGCGGTGTACCGCAGATTAGGATCAAGGCGATCGTGCGAGGACTGTCACTGTGAACAAACTTTTTTTGGGGATCACCCTTCTTTTTTTTTTTTTTTTTTTTTTTTTTTTGCTGACCACATTGTCATTGAGAACGCTTTTGACTCCATTGATGCCAAAAAGTGGCCTCAGGTGCTGTTTAAATGAGACCCAACGACAGCGCAGCGCGTGGAGTTGCCTTGTGCCACACTGCACAAGACGTCCACGGACGACCATTTCTACTTGACGCGTCATAAAAAGAAAAAACTAGTGCCACAGGCGAGCATATCCGTGTGGGACGCCCATCCAGACCTGACAAACGAAAAATCCAAATCCGCAGTGATTAGATCATTGGAAGGTAACACAAAGAGCGGCATGAATCCAATGTTGACGCCCATCCTACCCTAATTTGGGCATGAATCCGCCCTCCACCATGCTCGACGCGCTCCAATCGGCTGGCTGCCCACCTCTGTCAACCCAGCTGCCTCTCCAGCGCCGGCAGTGTACCTCGATTACCCGATGGCCATGTCGCAGGCTCAAAATGTTGGTGGCACGTTCTTTTTTACCCCCCTTTTCCACACCAATGGGGTTCCCTGGGCTGACATCACCGACGATCTGAATCTCGGCCCCTTCAACGTGCTGCTCGACGCAATCAATTTCAAGGTTACCAGCAAACGCCGCTTGACCTCGTCACGCGTTCGAGCGCAAATTAGCAAAACACCCCCACCACAACCCACCAATTCCCGCTTGGACCGGCCCTGCTTGGGCCTCAATCTGGCGCGAGCACATGCTTCATCGTACACGCTCCACATTCTTCCGCCTTTCTGTCAATCGGCCGCCCACAAGTGGCACTTTGTGCAAAAATGGGCACTGAATTGGTCTCTTCCCCTGTCTGCCGCGTCTACAATAAGGTCCGCGACAAAAATGAAATGCACCTCCTCTTCCGTTGTCCGTTCAGAGTACTCATTTAGCTTAAAGCCTGGCAATCTTTGTCAATCCCGTCAATGGCATGGAAGACATGCTCAATACTCACCAAAATCAGGATTGGACATTGTCTCGCGAGCATTTCCGCCCATCTCGCCAGCTATCCTCTTCACCTGCGCCTTAGATGTAGAGTGGCGTGCTCGTTGGACGCTCGTCTTCCACGAGACACCTTTTCTTTTCTCTGTCGTGACCTCCAAAGTCATGGCAGCAATCCGGCATCTTTACCAGGAAAATGACGCATAGCGTTTCGTCCATTTAATTTTCTTGTCTCCTCTTTTTTGACACTGCACCTTGGATCCCCCCTCTGCTCAATTCTTGTGAGTCTGCGGGCTACAGACAAATGAAATTTCTGGCCCACGCCTCTTAAAAAATTGGCATGAGTGTGCCTTTTTTTTCTCTGTTTTTTTTTTTTTTTTTTTTTTTTTTTTTTTTGTTCTTAAAGCTCAAAATTGCCAGGATTATAATAAATTGAGAGCCAATGCATAGCGCAGCGGCGTTTTTACTGGCGTTAAACTGTCCAAGTTGATATTTTATAATATTTCGGGCACTTGCTGAGATATTACTGACTGATTTTTTTTTCACGCTTGCAGAAGCTCATAATTGTGAATATGGACAGGCAGGCAGAGCCGACCCAGTATTATGTCAGCCAAACCAACATCGAAAATGCGAGTTTTCAGAGTATTTGCACACCAACTCGCCGAGATCTCAATGCAATGTCTCCAAAACGCAAGTGCTTTTACCGTCTTTCTTCACAGATTCATTTGAGGCGATTTGCGCGTCGGTACGTTGGGCGGCTGTCGCGTACGCTGCCAAAATGGACAAACCCTTACCACTTTTTGCTGTGCGTGTCCTCCGGATCTTGCTCATCGTGTTCTATGTTTGAGTTACAGGATGCTGAGCACAAAAAGCCGGCGATCGCAAGTTTTTTCCCAAATCGCATCACTCAGTCATAAGAACATTCATTTTTCATAAAATTAGGGCCAAACCAAAAACAAAACGACCCTTCAAGGCTAGCTCGCCGCAAACATAAAGCGATATCCCCAACCACAAGCGCTTTTACAGCTTTTGACCACCAATTCATTTGAGGTGACTCACGTGCTGGGGCACTCAGCCGTTGCCGCGGTACGAGGCAATATGTTGCTGATCTTACCCCATTTACGCCTTTGAAGCTGGTGCTTCATCAAAAAACTTGCTCATCTGGTCCCAAATTTGGACCAGTTAATGATAGACCCAGTTCTTCAGTGTTGTTAAGTTCTTTCGCTAATCGGGTCACTCAGTCGCGAGAAAGCTCGAGATTCGTTTTGGTAGTGAAACCCCAGCGCAAAATAATATTTTACGCGTTTCTCCCGATGAGCCTGACCATATGACGCCAAATTTAGACCAGTGCATACTCGACCCAAAACTTCGATGATTCCAATTTTTTCTAGAGATCGGACGACTCAGCCCTGTGAAAATGCATTTTGCATAAATTCAGGGCCAAATCAGGATCAAAACGTCTCCTGAAAGCTAACTTGCCGAAAACTCGATGCGATATCCCCAAACAACAAGCGCTTTTACCGCGTTTGCCCGTTGATTCGTTTGAGGTATCTCACGTGTCGGGGCGCTCAGCCGTTGCCGCGGTACGAAACCAAATGGTGCTGATCTCACCCCCTTTAGCCTATGAAACTGGCCCTTCATCAGAAACTTATTCATCTGGTCCCAAATTTGGACCAGTTGATGGCAAACCCGATTCTCTAGCGGTGTTAATTTTGTTCGCGAATCGGATGTCTCAGTCCTGAGAGAAATCTCGAGATTCGAGTGTGCTAGTAAAAACTCAGCGCCAAACAATATTTTACGCGTTTCTCCCGATGCGCCTGACCATTTGGCTCCAAATTTGGGTCAGTAAATAGTTGATTCAAGACTCCAATGACTCCAAGTTTTTTTTCGCAAATCGGATCACTCAGTCTTGAGAAATCTCGAAATTTGTGTTTTGCTAGCGAATACCCAGCGCCAAAGCAATAATTTACGCGTTTTTCGTCTTTCGCGCTAAAAACATACTTGGATCACGGGTAAACGCCACCACTTTGATATTTCAAGGCTTCTCTTTTTACAAAAAAATAACAAAATAAACAGTCCAAGGGCAAGCACCCTGTTGTCGAGATGTGCACGGTTTTCACGAATTTTCACCAAGCGGGTCTAATACTGACCATTGCAAGTCATACATGCAATAAATTGCCTCTAAAGCTTTGCCTCTAAAGTATTTCGGCGCTTCTCGTTTCAAAAAAAGCCCTTGAAATCTGCTGAAATTAGACATTTTTCCATTTGTTCCGCGGAAAATCATCATACTGACGAGAAAACCTGAGATCAAAAACAAATGATCAATAGATTAAGGGTATACCTTTTGCACACATCAAAGTCAGGCGCCCGGGGCGGCGCACAATTGACAAGGTTTGCTCCTTTGTTTGTAACGGCCAGCTGACACTGCACGACGCGGGATGCGTCATTTCAAGCGCGATTTTTGCGCACAAAGAGGTGCAACGAGTACGATGAATTGGGTTAATGAGGTTGGCAATTTGCCAAGCACTTTTAACACCAACAAAAGCAAGCGTGCCCAGCGGGAAGTGACGGGATGGACGCATTTCTTTACCCCACAGTGGGGAAAGTGGACGGGGCAAGGGGAAAAGATGCTTTTCTGAAGATTCCGCGAGTGGGATTGTCACACGAATAGATGCAGATGTGTGATTCATTAAAAAAAGCGACAATGCGGCAAGATTAGCCGTTTTTGGAGCATCGGCCTGGCAAATCTTGTTTTGTTCTTCCATCGCTACTCTGGTTACCAATGAGCCGGAACGAGCAAGATTTGTAGTGAGGCTCACATGCAAAAAAAAATCGTAAAGCGACATGCAAGGGTTGCCGACAGCTTGCTCCCGGAAGAAAAAAATGGACCTATAAAACATGTCATTGCGGTGACACCTCTTGACAATAAAAAGGAGAATTATTGCCAATGATGGCTCGTTGGACGTGTTTAGAAGGTCTGACAGCGCGTTGCATTGATTCTGTATTGTGGAGGGAAAACGGGAAACGTTAAAAAATACGGGGCAAGAGGAGAAAACCGCGACATCGTGCTGATTTGTAAAGGCAAATGCGAAATTTCCATGCAAAAAGGACTATTCGGAATGTCGCGTTCAGATTTTTCCCAGGGTGACGACAGCAGGGTGCATGCGGGAAAGAACGAAAAAGACATGTGTGCCCAGTATCATGGCGTGCCTGAATGGCCAGCGTCAGGGGCGGGCGGCATGTGGTCGGACTCGCCTCTTTCGGCCACACTTGCCATTCAGGACCCAAGTCAGATCTCGTGCGACGTCTCTTAATTTGCTCATGTTTCAATGTGCTATAAAAAGTGGAGCCTGAGGGAGACGCATGCCTGCTGATCCCTTTTTTTTCAAAAAAAAAAAAAAAGAAACAAAAATGAAAGCCCTTACTCTGACAACCGTGGCCTACCTGGCAAGCGTGGTTCTGGCGGCTCCCTTGGACAAGCGCGCGACCTGGCCAACGGGCAATGCGACCATTGCGGCGTGGGCGGCGAAACAAAAACCTATCAGCTTGCAAATGATACTTAACAACATCAATCTGCCCAACACAGCCCCGGGTTTCCTTGCAGCGTCCCAGTGCACGTCTGATCCTAATTATTATTTCTCTTGGGTGCGCGATTCCGCGCTTAGGTACGTAAAACAAGAAAAGAAAGAAAAAAGAGGGAAGAAAGAAGTCATGCTCAATTTTTTTTAATTTTCAGCTTCCGCGTGCTTGTGAACGAACAAGTCAATGGCAACAGCGACTCGGCATTGGCATCTGACTTGACGTCGTACCTGAGCTTTGTGGAAAAGAGCCAAACCGTGAATCTTGGCGAGCCAAAATTCAACCCAGACGGTGGAGTCTTCACAGGGCCGTGGGGCAGGCCACAGAACGATGGTCCTGCCGAGCGAGCGACTACGCTCATGCTCTATGACAAACACAATGGCAACAGCGCGTCAAAGTCATGTAAGAGCGCAAATCCTTGCAACACACGTGTCTCATCCGATTTTTAGATGTTTACAAGGATTTGGACTACGTCGTCAGCACGTACTCGGACTCGTGCTTTGATCTTTGGGAAGAAGTCCAAGGTGTGCACTTTTTCACGCTCATGGTAAGTCAAGAAATTTATGCACATATGCGTTTAACCTTGTTTTTTTTATTAAAAACACGCCAGGTGATGCGTCGTGCGTTGATTCAGGGAGCCGAGTACGCAAAGAACAATGGCGACTCTAGCAATGCGAGCTCGTACTCGTCGACGGTGTCGTCCATTGAGTCGTTGATCAATGGATTTTGGACCGGCAGCTACATCCAGGTGACAAAAGACTATACGAGCAAGTCCAATGGCCTTGATGTGGCCGTCCTCTTGGGCGCGATCCACGGCGGCAATGCCGATGGTTTTTACACTGCCGGCTCCGACAAGGTAAAAAAAAAAAAAAAAAAAAAAAGCGAGATAAAACGCGCAAAGCAATGCTAAAACAATGCTTTCCCCTAAAAATTAGGTCCTTGCGACGACGGTGGCGCTGCAAAACGCCATGAAGAGCGAATACCCATTGAATAGCAACCTGCCCAGCTGGCTTGGCACGGCCATTGGTCGTTATCCTGGTGACGTGTATGATGGTAAGAAGAAGAAAAAAAGGGAGGGGGGAGATTTTTGCTCGTGATGACGTGATGTCGCGTCTCATTACTGGTTGTTTTTTTAGGTCACGGCACGTCTCAGGGCAACCCTTGGTTCATCGGCACCAATACGTTTGCCGAGATCTATTATCGTGCCATTAGCGAGTGGAATGCCGCGGGCACGGTCTCGGTGACGGACGCAAGTGCATCTTTCTTTAAGCAATTCGATAGCAGTGCTGCGTCGGGCACCACCTACACGGTTGGCTCGTCGGCTTACACGACCCTGATTGAAAATATTGCCAATGCGGCCGATCAATTCCTTTCCACTGTCCATTATCACCAAAATGGCAATGGTTCCATCAGCGAACAGGTAAAATGCAAGCTAGACGTGGACGCGTGATCACTCAATTCCTTTTTTTTTTCCCTAGTACAATCGCCAAAATGGCTATATGCAGGGCGCGTACGATTTAACATGGTCGCATGCCTCTACAATCACGGCTTTGTTAGCCAAGGCTGGCAATCCCGCCGTTTAAGGACGCGCGCGACGCGTCTCTCTATCAATTTAGCACAAAACTATAAATAAAACGAGCCACACTGGCTATTTTGCTTGCTGCATCAATAAAACCGATACGGGCCACTTGAATCATGCACGCGCAGAGGAGTTTGAATGGGAAACCAGCCCAAACGAAAAGGGCGGGACGCCAAAAAAAAAGGGCACGGGGTGGATTTGCTTCTTTTTTCTTGTTTTTTTCCGTGCTTTTTCGTGTTTCTGTGCCACGTCCTCTGTAGATCTTGCTTTTTTGTATAATGGCCAGCCCTCTTGATCACTGTCTCGATCGACTGCACCTCAAAGACAATACGCGGCTGCGAGAAAAGGCGGTGCATTTTCAGGCACAGTGCCAAGCGACGATTCCAGCCAGCGTTTTTCGCAAGGGACCAAACAGCTTGCACGTCGTCAGTATTCAGCTTGCACACGAAAGGTACGGTGGGCACGCACAATACAAGGGGGGGTGCCATTGATACATTTTTGGCGTCCATTCATTTCATTTTTACATTGAACTTGTCTTTTTTCCTTGTAGCTTGGGGCTTCACGATTGGGACAATGCAGTGGCAGCCGAGCTGGCCATGTGCTCCGCGCGCGACTATGCAAGCATTGTTGCTTCGGTGCGCAAGCAGCTACACGTGGCGACAAAAGTGCGATTTGAGACGCTTGGTGTGCGATTTGGGTCGACGGCACTTGCGCAGCAGGCGGCGGACTTGTTTGACGCGTTCACGGAGCAACACGTGGGCAAATTAGCGCCTGCGTCGCGCGCGGACGCGCGGCGGCAGTTTGCCGATGAGGGCAAATGGAAGGCCGCCATGTTTTACGCGTGTGCACGCGCCAATGGCGTGGCGCTCGACAAGGCGATGCTGCAAAGCGTGTGTTCGTGCGACGCAAAAGAGTTTGGACGCAGCACGAAGCTCATTCAGGCAGAATGCAAGGAACAATTATCAGAAATCAAGGCAACCAAGCCTGCAAGGAGCCGGCGAGCGAAAAACGCGGGCAAGACGCCCTCCAAGGAAGCCAGTGCATCCTCTTCCACAACCTCCAAAGCCTCATCAAAAAAGGCCGCAGCACCAAGCACAAGTAAAAAGCGGCCAGCCGACCGAAAAAAGGAAAAAGAGCTAGAAATGAGCAAAAAGCTGCGCTTGACGCGCGCAAGCATCCCGACTATGATCAATGACCAGGATTACCGTGCGTCCACGCGGTATCAAGACTATTTGAATTGGGAAAAATCGATCCGTCAGCGCATGGAGACATGAAAAAAAAAGAAAAATAAACGAATAAAAAAAAATAAAAATAAACAATTCGTTGATGCAACATAGTATCCATTGATGCAATTGATGATGATGGCGGACATTTGGGCTCATGGGATAGGGAGCAAAAAGGGCGGGGGATGTGTTGTGTTGGGGCCCAAAAAAGGCAAGAGCAAAAAAAAAAGGGGGGTGTTTGGGCCTCACAGGTAGAGAGAGCGAGAAAAAGTGTGGGAGTCCCATGACTCTGAAAATAAGTCCTGCACAAAACGCCTTTTCGTCCTCTTTCTTGTTTTTTTTTTCTTTTTCTTTCTTTCCTGTATCCATACTTTTTTTTTGCTTTTTTTCTTTTCTTTATTCTCTTTCTTGTGGACTCGTCCCTTTTTTTTTTTTTACAATGTATTCCCCCACGCAGCCTGACTTTCAACTAGACTCGGATATGCAGGGTATGACGTCGCAGCACACGACTGTTGGCGCAGTTCCTGTTCGCCAAGCCCAGCGCAACAGTGGTGTGTTCAACCATCCCGCGTCTTATCATCACCCTCACCAGCGACAAAACAGCTTTGGCACCGCGGCGTCCATAGCCATGAGTCCCCCACGCGCTATGCCTTTCAGCTCCGTCGCTGACCCAAACAGTGCCAACTGGTTCTCCACAAGTATCGACTCAAGCTCCTCCTTTGGCCAATCGCCCCCCATTTTCCGCCCGGATCTCATCGTCTCACCCTCCAATTCCACTTCCCATCTGGATTCATTTGCTGCCAATGACGATGACGAGGCCCAGCAACGAAAGTAAGCACGCCATTCGTCAAAAAAAACAGCCCAATTCACCCGCTTTTTTGTTTTATTTTTTTGTTTTAGCTTGCAAGAGATGTTTGAAAAGAGACGGAGGAGACGCGAGTCTCACAATGCTGTCGAGCGACGCCGCAGAGACAATATCAATGAGCGAATTCAAGGTAAGTTGGATGGAAAAGGTAAAAAAGCCACGCTAATCTCTTTTTTTCCCCCTTTTTACAAGAATTGTCGACGCTGTTGCCAGAGAACCTACTTGAAAGCGCGCCAGCGAGCTCGAATGTGAACAACATCAATGCGCAAAACGGGGGCAAGGCGATCAACAAGGGCATGGTGCTGAAATTGTCGGTGGACCACATTAAATCGTTGCAAGACGAGGTGACGCGATACAAGGAGCGCGTGCACTCGCTGGAGCGGCTGATTGAGGCTGCACAGCGTGGCGAGCCTTTGCCAGGCGGCCTTAAAATGGATTCCATGCAGCCTTACCCATCGGCCTCCAACAGCAGCCCGATGCAACCCCATCCTCAGCAACAACAACAACAGCAACAACAACAGCAACCCAATGTCACGCCCACACCCTCGCAGCGACGCCATGAACGGGTCGGATCGCTCCAATTCCAACAACAATTCGGCAATCTGCACATTGCCAGCGAGGATCCCCATCTCCATTGATTTCTTTTTTATATAGGCTATTCCCCCCCCCAACTTCCCATCTCTCCCATCCCTTTCAAAGTGTCTCAATGACACGCCATGGCCCATGTTTGTGCTTGTTTCCCCCCTTCCCCATCTTTAAATTATCATTATATTTAAAATAAAGTGTATGAAAGATTTATTCCCCCCCTTTTTTTAATGCATTGCGTCCGTGTTGGGGCGACGCGTCGGGTTGCTGGCGGTGCGGGACCTTGGGAAAAAGAAAGAACAAGAAGCAAGCAGGCGTGCATTGTGCCACATCTTTTTTTCCCCCCTTTGGCTCCTCCTTTTTTTTTGCGCGCAACTAGCGAGTTTGGGGGCCAATTGCGCTCTTGCATGAAACCTGTTTGGGGATCCGTTGCCAATGGCTTTTTCATCCTCCTAAATGACACCATGGGACCCCTCTTGTTCATCAATCATACCCATGACAACACTACTTGACAATAAAATATCGATAAAATCGATAAAATCGACAACACAAAAAAAGGGCCCTTGCCGCCGACGGAGATTCAAAGCAAATGCTTGCTTTTTTGCCTATTTTTCTTTTGTTTTGCACCTTTCTTTCTCGTCTTTTTGTTTTCCTTGCTTTGTTGCCTCGTATGTTTTTAAAGCAGTGTTTACGGGCGTCAGTGCGTCGATCCTGTCTTCAAAGTTCTTGGGGACCACAAAAATACGCTGCTATCGCACGTCCAAGGCTATGGGACCGTTCCAACCGGGCGATCTCGACCTGTTTCTATAGCACAAAAAGTGCAACTGACAGCAAAACGAGCAAACCACACGAACACGCGGTCGAGACGGCGCAAGCACAGCTCGCTCGTGCTGCCAGGGATGGTGAATGGCATTTGGCGCAGGATGTGTACGATGCGTCGTTCCGGTACGAAGAGAAGACAGGCATGGACACGTTTGCGCTTCTGATGGAGGCGTATTTGCGCGGTGGGCGGCTCCAGGACGCGATGGACATCTATTACAGCCTACGAGAACACATGGACCGTCACGAAAGATCTAAATTGAAGATGGATGAACAGATTTACACGCGACTCATTGCAGCCACCCTGGATGCCGCGGCAAACGAACATAAAAACGACGAATTGTCGCCTCATCTTGGCTACACGGTCGACGACCTTGATTTTGACGCGGCTGCCGTCCACCACGAACATCTTGATCTTGATACCTCGGCATCGCTCGCATTTGCCATGCGGCTCTTCCAGGACATGCACAATTCGCCTCATAGTACCGTGAGTTCAGACGTGTATTTGCTGTTGCTCAATGCGTGCCGTACACAGCGCGACTCTTTTATCTTGCATCAGGTCCATCGCTATCTGCGCATGGACGATGCCGTCGACATGGATCACGCCCTCGTCGCCGCACTCATGCACGCATATTTGGCCGTCAACGATCACACCCTGTTTTTGGAACTTTGTGACACGTACGCGCTCACCTCCCCCGCCCTCGCCAACTTGGCCCTCCAATTCTGCATTGACAATCGCTATGCCCACACGGCCATGCGCCTGTGGGACCAATTGCCCCGTTCCATGCAACACGACCCTCAGTTTTCCCAATTCTTCATCGATCGCCTCATCAAGGCAAAACTCGTCGACGAGGCAACACACATTCTCGCAGCTACTTCACATGCCCCATCCTTGGCTCCCCTTTTGCATTCCCCTTCATCGTCTGCTTCTTCATGAAAAAAAGAAAATAGAGAATAAAAAAAAAAGTTTGACACAACAGGTTGCGACCAATTGGGCCCTTTTTTTTTCTTTGGGCGATGCAAAGCAACCCTGTAAGCTCTTGAAGAATGAGCAAGAAATCTCCTTTTTTTTGCAAGTCCCCTTTTTTTTCAATGCTTATTTTTACCCTCTCTCTTTGTCGTCCTTTTTTTTTTTCTCCCCCGCTTTTCCCTTCCGCATCAACATTGCTCCTACCTTTGAATTTTTTTTTCTCCTCGTCATTTATTTGTGCTTTCCTTTCCCTTGCCCTTTTTTTTTCTCTTTTCTTTTCTTTCTTTGCTCGTTTTGTCTCCCCTTGACAGCTGACAGATTTTTCTCTTTCACTTCTTAAACGCATCCTTACCCTACGTTTTATTTTCCCATTCGTCCCCCACCAATAATCCGGCACTATTTCGTCCAAAAAGTATACCATGGCTCATGTAAGTAGCGCGGCACGCGGCACGCAACACCGCCGAGGCGCGCTCCCAATTCGCTGGAAACGTGAATCTGATTTCGTTTTTTTTATTTTTTCCTTTTTGCATTCCCCCCAATTTCCCTCTCTCCATGGCAAGCAGAGACTAGGCGGCCGCAGAAAGAACGTGAAAAAGGGATTCCAATTCACCTTGATGGTCGTCGGTAATGTAGTAAAAAAAAAAAATGCGTACAAATGGTCTGACAATGGGCCATTGCCATCCATTTGTGCAGGTGCTTCGGGTACGGGCCGCACCACGTTTGTCAACACACTCTGTAATTCCAGTGTCCTTGGCAAAAAAGTTTGTGACAACCCGGAAGAAGCTCACAACGAGGAAGGCATCACCATCAAGCCCGTGTCTGTTGGTAAGTCTTCCCCCCATTTCCTCTTTCTCTTTTTTTCGCTCTGCAATTGTCTGTTTTTTTTTCTCTCTCTGTCTTCTCCTCCCCTCTCCCCTCCATCTCTCTCCTTTCGGCCAGTCCCCTTGAATGCGGATGTTTTTCTCTCCCTTTTCCTCCTTATTTCAAGAACCACGCGTGTCCATCCGCATCCCTCGGCCGCACACTCTCTCTCACGCCCATCTCCGTGCATACATTGCCAGTCAATGGATCACATCCTCGCATCCACCCTTTAAACAAACCCATTCATGCTCCATTTTCCTCCCCTCGACACCTAAATGGCATGAATTCGTCGCTCATCCTTTTTTTTTTAATCACTCAGAGCTCGATGAAGATGGCGTCAGGTATGAATCTCCCATTTTTTTTTTTTTTTTTTGCACATGCCTGATCTGCATAGCGTGCAGTATCGGGCGATTGAGTGACTCGCTCTGTGTGTGCGCGTGTGGGTGACACGAGCGTGTCCAGAAAAGAAAAAAAAAAAAAAGGAGAGCGAGGGTGATCCAAAGAGGAAAGCACACAGGAGATGCGCGAAATTCTCCTAAGATTGGGTACCTGATTTTTTTTTCATTGCTGTCCGTCTCCCCTTTTTTAGAATTTCCTTGACCATTGTCGACACTCCTGGCTTTGGCGACAACATTGATAATGAGCGTTGCTTCCAGGAGATCGTCGGCTATCTGGAGCGCCAGTACGATGATATCCTTGCGGAGGAATCGCGCATCAAGCGTAATCCACGCTTCCGTGACAATCGTGTGCATGCCCTGCTTTACTTTATCTCCCCCACCGGCCATGCGTAAGTTCAATTCGTTCACAGACACGCACATGCCAATAGGGCCGGCTGAATGGCATACCTAACACGCCTTTTTTTTTTCTTTTTTTCTTTTTTTCTTTAATTCTTTGATAGTCTCCGTGAAATTGACATTGAGCTGATGCGCCGACTGAGTCCCCGTGTCAACGTGATCCCCGTCGTTGGCCGCGCCGACTCATTGACCCCATTGGAGCTCAAGGAATTCAAGAAACGCGTAAGATTTCCGTCATTTTTTTTTTGGATTCGCCTTTTTGCTCATTGGCGGTCGCATTCCCTAGATCATGGAAGACATTGAGCATTACAACATCCCCATCTACAATTTCCCCTATGATGTGGAGGAAGATGACGAGGATACAATCGAGGAAAACAGCGAGCTGCGTGCGCTGTTGCCATTCTCCATCATTGGCAGCGATGAGGAGATTGTGGTGGGTGGACGCACCGTTCGTGGTCGCCAGTACCCTTGGGGCGCCGTCGAGGTCGACAATCCGCAGCACTCCGACTTTGGTCGCTTGCGCTCCGCGCTGCTCAGCTCACACCTGCAAGATCTCAAGGAGATCACCCACGATTTCTTATACGAGAATTATCGTACCGAGAAGCTGAGCCGAACCGTGAACAGCGGCGAGCAAGAGTAAGTTGTCGCTCCAATTACCCCCCGCAAACGCGCAAAAACGCGTCACTCATTAATTTACACCTCCCTTTTCACCTTTTATTTTATAGGGATGCCGCCTTGAACGCCGAAGACATGGCCAGCCAGAGCGTACGCTTGAAGGAGGAGCAATTACGAAAGGAGGAGGAGAAGGTATAGAGAGGTGGCGGGCTATGATGGAATACGATGCAAATGTTGACGCGCCGTTATTCTTTTTTTTCTTTTTTTTTTTTTAGCTGCGCGACATCGAGCTCAAGGTGCAACGCGAGCTTCAAGAGAAGCGCGCCGAGTTGCTAACCAAGGAAGAAGCGCTGCGCAACCTAGAATCCAGACTTGCACAAGCACAGTTGGCCGACGCCTAAGGCAAACGAGCAGTAATCGCCCTTTTTTATTCTCTTGTGTGCTATCTCCTCTCTCTTTTCTCTTGTGTGTGTGTTGCCTCTCTTTCTCTCTTCCGACCGTTCATCTTTCTTCCGCGCCCACCCCCGTAGTTCATCCATGATCGCTCGCTCTTTTTCTCTCTCTGCCCATAGCTCTCTCTTTTTTTCACCTCTTTTTTCTAATGATTGATGATGATACTTTTTTTTTATTCCAGCCAAGCTATCCCTTTCTCTCCTTTTCCCCTCTCTCCCCTTTTTTTGAGTAGGATGGTAATAAAGATCACGCTTTTTTTGTCTCTTTCGCCGATCAATCATGCGTCGCTGCCCTATGGGTGCATCATTTGTGGGTGTGCGCGTGTGACACGCTGGATCATGCTCCTCTCCTTTATTTTAAAAAGCCGCTCTGGGCCCGCGTCTCCTATTTTTTTATCACTTTCTTCCTTTCCTTGGCCCCCGTCCCCTTGCTTTCGCTTTTCTTGCGCCCTTTTTCCTCTTTCCTTCCTCATCCCGCCACTAGCCACCTGCACCACGAAACGTAACCATGACAACGCACGAATTTAGCAACCCTCTGCAAAAGAGCAAGCTTGTTTTTTTGGGTGAACAAAGTGGTAAACTAGGAAAAAAAAGATAAAAAAGCGACCAATTGCCCACTTTTGACCCGACGTGCACGCGCCTCCTGCCTTTTTTCTTAGTGGGCAAAACGTCGCTTATCACGCGCTTTATGTATGACACCTTTGACAATACCTACCAGGTAACAATTCAGCCGGGAGACGCGTTTTTGTCCCATTTTGCCCGCAAAATCGCCTAATCATTCTTTGCCCTTCCATCCGCTAGGCAACCATTGGCATCGACTTTTTGTCAAAGACAATGCAAGTGCACGCCCGCAATGTCAATTGCTCGCCAATTGCTCCCTCCGTCTCATTTTAATTTAATTTAGGTACCTGTCAGAACGAGCCGTTCGCCTGCAGCTATGGGACACCGCCGGCCAGGAGCGGTTCCGCTCCTTGATCCCTAGTTATATTCGAGATTCGGCAGTCGCCATTGTCGTGTATGACACAACAAGTAAGAAAAAAGAAAAAAAGCGAACCTATTTTGCATAAACGGCCGTTGCTGACGTGCTTTGAAAGATCGCGAATCGTTTGAGAGCACAAACAAGTGGATTGACGACGTGCGCGCCGAGCGAGGCACCGACGTGATCATTGTCTTGGTTGGCAATAAGACGGACTTGCTGGACAAGAGGTAGCTAGGCCAATTGGTAGGCCCAAAAATGTGGCATCTGGCTGAACATCCTTGTTTTTAGACAAGTGTCGGCCGAAGAGGGCGAGGCAAAGGCAAAGGACTACAACATCATGTTCATTGAGACGAGCGCCAAGGCAGGGTACAATGTAAGCACACCATTTGGGCGAGAACGTGGCCATAGCATCATTTTTTCTCATTCTTTTTTTTTTTTTTTACTCGATCTCCTTGTGCCTGGGCATAAAGGTCAATACCCTGTTTCGACGAATAGCCAATGCCCTGCCAACTTCTAAAAAATCAGAGTCGGACGGCGGCAAGGACGAGAGTAATGCCCGTTTTTTTTTTTTTTTTTCTCTTCCACTCGCTCACGACCTTTTTTTTTCATAGTGGAAAAGGTCGATCTGCACAATACCGATGCCAAACCGCAAAGCAGCACTTGCGCTTGCTAAACACCCTCCCTGTACTCCTCGTTTGCAAGAAAATTCAATGAAAATTAAAAAAAAAAATTAAAAGACTTGCATAAATTCACACACTCGTCTTTTGCACGCATCTCTATCTCACCGGGCCGGCACGTGGTACACATGTCGCATGTCCATGCAAAATTGGCACGCCATTTCGTCATTCAGTGCTGCTGAGCACTCTACAACGGAATAATTCACAGATCGTAAATCGAAAATCAGCGGGGCTCGTGGCACAGCTCGTTACACCTCGATGATCCGCTCCCACTTTTGCTTGGTTGCAAACAAAAAGTTCTCCAATTAATCTCTGTAAAATAAAAAGCAGGGCAATTTTGCATCAAACTGGTGCAAAAAAAAAGAAAAAAAAGACAAAATGAAACCACAAGCAAAAAAGAATCGACTCCAATGGGACTCGAACCCACAACCTTCAGATCCGAAGTCTGACGCGATCGCCATTACGCCATGGAGCCGCTATGTTTCCATACAAGGAGCGGTCTCCCTTGGCATTTCTAATTGGAAAAAATGCAGCTAAGCCACTGGTTCTGCTAACCGTATTTGGATGTTGTTTGATCCGCCGCGTCGAATGATGCTAAAAAAAGTAAAATTATAATAGTCAAATCTGGGCAAAAACGGCGCAAAAAAAAGAAAATCGCCATTTTCTTCACAAGAGAATACGTTTTGTGCAAGCAGCGGCTAACGATGCAATCAAACGCCGAAAGCGAGCCATCGCATAATCGCGCGGCTCTGAACGGAGTATTGATCCATCGTTCGCACACAACGCGACCAAAATCAAACCCCGCGCTTTTCCTTTGCGTGTTCCGCTCTGGTTGCCATGGAAATCAATTGCTTTTTTTTTTTTTTTTTTTTTTTACTAGTTTTATTTTCAAGAGACACCATCAATCTCTGCAGAGAACCAAGACAAGAGGCCATTGAACATCAACAGTGTCATCCAGGCTCTTGTTCAGCTCTTTTGCGACATTTTCAACCGCGGTGTCGACGGGATCAGGCTTATTATTGTTGGCGGCGTCATTCTTGTAGTTGACGTAGCAAGATGCGGTCTTGAGATAATTGCGGAAATGGCGCAGAGTAACGGTTTTTTGCATGACAATGTTGTTTGGCAGGCTGATGTGAGTGGTGTCCTCTGATTCAGGGGTGATGTAGTATTGTACTGTCTTGAAAGGGAAGCTGATGTCTCTGTACATGTTGATCACATGGTGGACGCGGTCGTCCATGTAGGATTTGAGTGGGCCGTTTTCCGTGCACTGCTCCTTGAGTATCACATTGGCCTCTGGGGCGTCCTTGATGAGCGGGAAATAGTACGTCCAGGTGGCAAACGTGCCGCCGGGCTTGAGCACGCGCTTCAGCTGGTCGAAAAAGGCCGGCTTGTCGAACCAATGGAACGCCGTTGCCACCGTGACCATGTCCACGGCGCGGTCACCCAACGTCGCCAGGTCCACATCCCGGCCAACCTTGTACGACACATTCGCCTTGCGCGTCGCATTGTCAATCATGTCGGGCAGCCGGTCCATGCCCGTCACATGCGCAAACCGCTCCGCCAGCGCTATTGCACCCTGGCCCGTCCCCGTGCCCATGTCGCAGGCTTCCAGCCACTCACCCGCATGAAATTCATACACAAGATCATACAGCTCGGCTGGGTACACCGGACGGAAAGCAGAGTAGTCTGCCCCCTTATAATTTAGCTTGTCCGACGACATTTTTCTTTAAAAATTATGAGAACAAGCTGAAAAAGAGAAGAAAAAATACGGCCGCACCCACGTTATAAATAGTTTTTTTTTTTTTTTGCCCCCCGCACGACGCATGTTTGCCTCTTTGGGACATGCACGTAAAGGTGGTCCCTTTTTGGTATTTCTGCGTTCATGCAAAGTATTTTATGACGCGAGATGACTCGATTGGCTAACTGGGCAATTAAAAAAACTTTTGTGGACACACAAAATGCCCTTTATTCACTTTTTGGCAGTCATGAGCGAGATGAAACGATGCGCGTAAAAAAAAAAAAAAAAAAAAAGGCAAACCACACACTACTGTCCTTTACTTGATGTACAGGTACAATGCAGCGATGAACATGGAACACCGGGGAAAATTCGCCCACTTTGCAGCCGAAAGCTGCATAAAAATGAAAAGCTGACAGATTGCTTTTCGAGAAACTGATGATTTTGGCAGCATTTTGTAATTTTGTCGCCAGCACTTCATTGAAATAAGATGTCTTGACATGACCAGACCTGCAGACTTCGACGTGCTATCAATTACAAGCACTTTTTCGGTTTTCAACGAACGCAAGGTGGAGCAAAGAGTCTCAAAATGTTTATGGATTTTTTGGGAGTTACTCGAGAACGACCTGATCGGCCCCCTGTTTTCATTGCACCGGCGCTAAGCAATGTGGGGTCAATATATCAAGAGGAATCACTCTCAGAGCACTTGCACGGGTGAATCTCTCAGGAGATGAATGAGCCGTTGCAAGCACCCAAATCGAAAATCAAAAATTATGGTCCTCATAATCTGACCAAACTGGTACACAAGGAAAGTCCTCTTGGGAAAACCATGAAAAAAGGCTGAAGTGGCGCGATCCATCTGCTCGTTGACGAGCAATGAGTGATTTTAGATTTAACTTTGCAAACGATTGGCTTTGGCACGACGCACTACAAGGACGTGCTAACGCATTCATCAGCTAGGACTGCTCCTGGCACATAAGTTTGACAAGGGCAACGAGCGGCTAACGCATCTGTGGGACTAACGATTGTTCATCCAAATTGGCGAAAGCGCTCCACTTACTGTTTCGTGTCTCCACTGGCAAAGTCATTTATTTTTTACAGATAACTACAGTAGCATCCACAGATGCAGCCTGATACGCTCTTTTTGATGATTCCCATTTTAAGATGCTATAACTAATTCTCGTCGAGTTAGCCTTGAGCAAAAAACAAGCTCAAAAATGCAGCAAAATGCATTCATTGTCAAAAGTAGAAGATTGACCCCTGTTTTTTATGTGGCTCCTGTTGATACTGTTCTGGCGCTTCATCATCAGAACTCGCTCATCAGGACCCAAATTCGGACCACTTGATGATGGTAGAACTCATTCTTCAGCGGTGTTAAAATTTTTCACGAACCAGATCATTCAATCGCGAGAAATCTCGAGATTCGAGTTTGCTAGTGAAAAAAACAGCGCCAAACAATATTTTACGCATTTCTCCCTAGTCCCTACTGTATGAGGCTGACCATTTTGCTCCAAATTTAGACCAGTGGATACTGTTGTACTCGATCAAAAATCCGGCGATGTCAAGTTTTTCCAGAGGTCGAACGTCGAATCACTCAAGCAATCATCAGAAAATGCATTATTTTGTAAAAGTTCATGGCCAAACCACCTGCTGTCTACAGTGTCAAAATCATCGCCTGTTGTCGAAACTTACAGTACCGGTGTTGTGTCTGGGCAATCCTTAGGTGAAGTGAGAGACAAAAAAAAGAGCAATTGGGGCACCAAGCACCAAGAAAACGCGACAAACGCGTAAAAAAAAGAAATAAAGCAGGATAAAAACCTTTAATGGGTGTTAGTGCACTATTAGGGATATGGATATGTGGACTTACCACTGGCAGACAGTGGTTTAAAACGTGCAAAGTAAAAAGAAAAAAAGAAAAAAAAAGCAAAAGGATAAAGAAAGGATAGGGGCTGCGAAAAGCAAGAAAAGGGCAAAAATAGGGAAGAAAAAAAAAAAAAAAAGGAA